>ML812977.1:24286-58495 GCA_009831015.1 Picea engelmannii | reverse complement strand
TCATAGGACTATAGTAATGAGTTTATTTTTGATGTAACATTAATTTATCTTTTACTATAAATTTGTGTATGCAATGTAATGTTTCACATAGGAAAACAAATATATATTTTTGGATATAATAAAAATATTTGTGTTTCTCATTTTTAATTGATTGATAGAATTGGAGTGTTATTGTTCTCTTCACGTCTTTCAATATGTAGAATTAATTACATAATCAATAAATTTCACCAATAACCACATCTAAATATAAAAAGTTGTACTATGTATTTATTATTATGCATTATTATATTTATTATCTAATATATTATTTATTATTATATTTATTATGTTTATATTATATTTATGAATATTATAGTTCCATTCAGCTTAAGGTTCATTATACATTTTAAATAACAAACAACCCTCAATTATTATCTTTTGACAAAAAATATTCATTAAGTGTCCATTTAGTTATATTAAGTTTTATTGTTCAACATGTATTTTTCAACTAACTTCCCAAAAACTGTGTTGCCACACAACCCTTGTTTATTTAGTTTATATTCACACTTGTTCTAGAAAAAGTACATTTTTTAAATAGAAAAAGTTATATAAAAGTAATCCAATTTGTGATGTTGATTTTTTTATTTAGTTTGTATTCACTTGTTTTAGAATAAGTACATTTTTTAAATAGAGAAAGTTATATAAAAGTAATGGTTTAGATATTTTGTATTTTTAATATTTTCTAAGTATATATTTTTAATCAGTTTTATTAAAAAAAAAAAAAAATTAGAAGAATTTTTAGAATTGTAAATATATATGGTTGAGATTGTATATTCCAGGTGTAATAGAGGTTTTTTACGACGTTGGATCCATTTATGCATTCAAAAATGCAATTTTATCAATAATTTTATAATCCAATTGTTACCATAAAAAAGTTTAAAAAATAAAATATTTAAACTTGTCCATTTTTTCAACCAACCTTATACTTCTCTTTAAATCATCTTAAAATATTGGTTTCCAATCCATGATATGTAATTTGACCTCAACTTGATTTGTGTTATACTCCACATTGTAGGAGAAAGTGTTCTATTTCTATCTCTTCATTTTCATATATTCATCATAATGTGATGGGAAAAAGAAATAAATGATTAAAAGTAAAGTCAACAATCTAGCTAACTTAAAGCTAAATCCATGGTTTGAACCTTGCCATTATACCATTAACTCTAATTAATATAAAAAAATCTTTATCTTTTAAAATATAAAAAAATTTAAATTAAACTTTATTATCTTATATAATACGAAATGTCAAGACTTTATAATACATTATTCTTTTTATTTATAAATATATATTAAATGTAGTTGATTAATTTCATCAACATCTAAATTTCTTGTATCCCCTATGTACCTAGTTTTTCTAATGAACATATTAGTGCCTTTTGTCTACTATATTTTATCATAGTACAAACATACGAGTGACAATTTTCTTTCGAATATAGTAGGGAATCTTTATAAATTATTAATCTTCACAAGAGGTTTTATTAGCACCCTTACAATATTTGTCTGTAATTTATTTATTTATTTATTATAATAATAATTATTATTAGTAGTCGTAATGAAGGGAGAATGAGTTGAATAGAGATTCATCTATGCATAGGATTTCCCTAGCCACTTCCATTGCCAAGCCAAAAGATCTATGTCTAGCCCCCAAGCTCTAGCCACCGCCATTTCCAAGCTAGAAGATCTATGTCCAATCTTGCGAGCTTAGTGTCGATAAGTCCAAGTCAACTTTCATGTGGGATGATTTTTGTGGAGTTAGAATGGGTGTACCATCTCTTTCGAAGGTAGAGGCATTTTAATCTCTAGTTTCTTCCATGAAAGCAGCCAAAGGAAAACACTCAATTTAGAGCTATATTTTTAAGCAGGTAGATTCCATTCCTCAACTAGACAGTTTATCAATTGAGATAACGAGAAAATCCCTTCCTTTGAATGAGTGAGCTTTAATAGGAAAATTCACTAGCCTTTGGCCCAACACTCGAGCTAGTAGAGACATGGATATTAGAGCATTGAGCTTCCAAGACCTAAGGTAATATTTT
The DNA here is from genome assembly GCA_009831015.1 of Picea engelmannii. Classification (NCBI taxonomy): domain Eukaryota; kingdom Viridiplantae; phylum Streptophyta; class Pinopsida; order Pinales; family Pinaceae; genus Picea; species Picea engelmannii. The sequence goes on along the minus strand of ML812977.1, from coordinate 56,423 downwards.
CTCTTATGCATGTGGTTGTGGATATTGTCTATTCATATTCATCAATAATGTTGGCACAAGGGCAGACCCAAGGTTCAGCTCCGAGAGCGCACAAACAAGCCCTAACTACTAGCCCTTTCGGCAACACCTATGAAGCAGATGCAGTCTCACCCGAAGCAGCTATGGGGGGGGTTGCAGGATAGAGATGTCTACAACCAAGGGGAATATCAAGTGGATCTAGCACTTAGAACAATACATGATGCATATATCACTTATCAGCTTAGATCTACTTCACGTAGTTATAGATCAGATCTAACACAGTAATGCAATAGTAGTATATCAATGACAAAGAACATAACACCAGTCACACATATGACACAAGATATACGTGGTTCACCCTCTCTCTAGGGCTACGTCCACAGAACTGTGATTTAATATATTAGGATGAAGCACACAGTTATTGTCTGTGTTCTTAGCTAGCAGATCTTCTTTCTTCTTCTCTCTGTCTCTCCCTTTCCTACGCACCCAGTTACAGGACTTGATCTCCACACCCAGCTGAAGATCTTACAATACCAGAAGGATCTCACACTTACCACTTCTCTCTCACACAAGAATAATCCCTCATGCCAATAGTAAACTAGAAAGATAATGACAACAATAGCAACAACAATGACAACATCGACAACTCAACCCAGGTCCTATTGACCTTTATTTATACATTACAATAGCTCACCGACATCCTTAGGCAGAAACCTAGGTGTCAAAACCCTAGATACCAAAACCCTAGGTGTCTAAAACCCTAGGTCAACTTGTCCCGCGTTTTCAGGGTTTCGCCAGCCTGTCTTTCCTTCCTTCTCACGCGGTGCTCCAAAGAATCCAACGGTGCCTTTTTCTTCTTGTTGAGTTGTCTGCGATCCTTCTTCCTTGGTGATCTGTCATTAACGATCTCCTCGTCCAATGGCTTGTTTCCTTTTACTTCGCTCCATCTTTTCTTCTCTTTTACTCACTTCGACCCAGTAACAGTCACTGTGTCTTCCATGTAGTTCGCATTTTTCCTTTTCTTCCTTGATCTTCGCTTGCTTCCATAACCAAGGGCCAACAAGCCCCCAACACTCACCTGTGACTCGTCATAAGGCACTTCAAATCTGATCCTTCTGTTTTACTTCGACTTCAGACTGCGCAGTGTAGCCTTTGATTTCTGCTCTATGCCTCCTCTCCTTCCTTATGCAGACTATCTTTTCTGTGTTTGGTACCCAGTTTCAACTGCACCTGGTACCTAGACCCTTTTCCTCATGCTTTTACTGAGAGTTGTGAGGCAGCTGGTTGTCATAGTACAACTTCATCCGACTCTCGTTCACCAGACCTTTCTTCCATTCTCCATTCAAAGTCTTCAACTACGCAGATCCTCCTTCTGTAACATAGGTGATCTCATATGGCCCAAGCCAATGCGTTCTAAACTTGCTAGGGTGTTTGATTAACTTACTATCATATATTAGTACTAGATCACCTTGCTTAAATGCCTTCTTCTTGATGTGCCTGTCGTGATAGGCCTTCTCTCTTTCCTTCTGTACCTGCTAATGGAATCCTGCAATAAATCTGTCTTCTTCTAGTTCAACCAACTGTGCAAGCCTCTCTCGAACAACGCTAATGTCATCCATATCTATAAAGGCAACAATTCTTAGGTTTGGTACCAAATATTCCATTGGGACAATAGCTTCGAGACCATACACCAACTTAAAAGGGGTCGGCATTGTTAGCTTCTTGCAAGTGGTTCTATAGGCCCATAGTACTGCTGGTACTCTTAAATCCCAGTCATCCTTGTTTACACTGCAAATCTTCATCAGCACTGTCTCCAAGATCTTGTTGAATGCTTCCACTGTCCCATTTGCTTGTGGATGGTAAGGTGTGCTCTTCTGATGGTGGACTGCAAATTCCTCAGTCAGGGCTTCAACTGTTTTGTTTATGAAATGTGTGCCTTGATCACTCATAAGGATCTTTAAGCATCCAAACCTGGTTATGATGTCATCAAATATGAAGCACACAGTTGTAGTTTCATTACAGTCCTTAACTGCTCTTGCTTCGGCCCATCAAGTCATGTATTTTGTCACAGTAATGATGTACCTTGCTCCTATGCGCTTTCCTGGTGGGTTTATAGGTCCCATAGAGTCAATGGCACATTTCTCAAATGCTTGTAGGGTTAGTTGCGGTGCTAATGGAATTTCATCTCTTCTGGACAGTTTCCCAACTCTTTGGCATACATCGCAGGCCCTGTAATAGTCTTTAGCATCTCTATGTAAGGTAGGCCACCAAAGGCCAGCTCTAAGAACCTTCTGCGTTGTTTCTTTCCCTGTGTAGTGCCCTCCTGCGATGCCTTCATGAGCTTCTTCGAGGATCAATGGTCGCTCTTCCTCCATAACACACCTCCTCAATATCTCATCAAGTCCCATCTTGTATAGTTGTCCCGCTATAAGTGAAAAGTCTACAACACACACTAGTAGTTGTTTCTTCTGGGTGATGGTATACTTGCTAGGTGCCATTCCCGTTGACAGGAACTGGACTATCTCTGTGAAGTGGTCATAAATATTTCTAATGGATAGTAAATATGCATCCGGTAGTGCATCCTCCAAACTAGTCGACTCTTCGCCATGTTCCAACCTTGACAAGTGTCAGGGCCATTGTTCATTCTTCCTGGCTTAACCACAATTTTGAAATCATATTCTTGAAATAGCAGAAGATATTTGCATATTCTCCCCCTCAACACTGGCTTGTTGACTAGGTATTTCATCACGGAGTGATCAGTAAACACTTTAAAGTGTCCTCCCAACAAGTAGTGGCGAAATTTCTGCAGCGCATACACCATGGCTAATCCTTCTCTCTCAGTGGTGGTGTAATTAATCTAAGTTGTGGATAGTTTCCTGCTAGCAAAAGCTAATGGATAGTCGATATCCACTTCTGCAAGTTGTGCTAACACTGCTCCTAAGGCAATAGAAGATGTATCGACATGCACATGAAACTCCTTACTCCAATATGTGAAGACCAAAATAGGCACAACAACCATTTTCTGTTTCAGTGTGTCGAAGCTCTGTTGGCACTCTTCTGTCCAACTAAACTGACAGTCTTTCTTCAAAAGCTTCTCCATGGGTGTTGTAATCTGGGCGTATCCTTTAATGAATTTTCTGTAATATCTAGTATGTCCCAGCACAGTGTGCAGTTGTTTGACTGAAGTAGGAGGGGGTAGATCAACTATAATAACAATTTTATATGGATCTACCAACAATCCCTACTTACATACAATATGACCTAACAACACTCGAAATGGTGAGAAGAAGATGCACTTCTTCAGATTCAAAGGAATTTGACACTGCCTGCATTTGTCCAACATTAGCCTTAGACATTCAATATGATTTTCAATAAACTAAAAACAGTGCAATCATCAAAATATGCTTCTATAAATTTATGCAAAAACTCATTGAATGCTTTGACCACCACCCTGGAAAAGATGGCTAGTGAATTCTTCAATCCAAATGACATCACTGCGTACTGGTAGGATCCCCATTCTGTTGCAAACGTGGTCTTATGGCGATCTTCCTTGGCAATCCGGATCTTATGGTATCCTGAAAATCCATCTGTAAAAGAATATACCTCCTGGCCTCCCACATTATCTAACACTTCGTCAATGAATGGTGTAGGGAAGGGGTCATACAAATAAGCACCGTTCAACTTCCTAAGATCTAGGCAGATCCTGATCTCTCTTGTCTTCTTTTCTTGCACCACCATAGGGATAATCCACTCTGACTCTTCGACAGGTTCTATGATCCCTGCTTCCAACTTTTTGTCGAGCTCAATCTTCACTTTTTCCTTATATTTAGGGTTCAATCTGTATGGTCTCTGTTTGACTGGTATTGCATCTGGTTTCAAATGGATTTTCATCTCTCCCAAAGGCCCTTTAATTCCCTTCATATCAGTGAACTTGGTCGGAAACAAGTCCTGATATTCGTGCAGTAACTCTGTGATTTTGTCAATAGTAGCAACATCCCAATAATCTCCAACATTTGCAATTTTCAATGTCTATTCTGTTCTAATATTGACCTTCTTAATCTTGATTGGTTGTCCAATGAATGGTAGCTCAACTCCTGGCCCTTCCACATCTCTTTGGCCTTATGTTTCTGCGATGTTCACCTTCCTCGGATCATCGTCTTCATCAGCATTGATGTTGCAACAACCTTGCAATTTCTGGAGGCACACAATCCATTCATCCTCTTCTTGTTCCAAGGGGAGGCTAGATGCCTCTTAAAATACTTTCTATCTTACAATCTGTAACGCTTGATTGACTAAAGGATATTGAATTTCAAATAAGAAATTGGTTACAAAATTTTGAGTCATACCTTCCCAATCTACAGTAATGAGGCGCAGCTCCGCTTGAAGGTACTAGTTGATAGGGGTTGTGTCCAGCGTGTTAATGAATTTGTGCACCCACTGCTCTTGAGAAATATTTCTCCAGGCTTCCTCACAACTTCGCACATGGTCCTTCGGGCAACTTTGACCCATGTACCGAACTTCGCAGCCATCTACTTGTGCCGAGAATCGTGTTGTCATCAAAGTATGACATTGTATCTAGTTTGTAATATTGTTTTTGTGTTTCCCCCACCATCTTGTCGATGTTGCTTTCAAGGCATCATCCATTGCCAACAATATTTTTTGTGTTGTTACACTTGCTTCTAACTCCGACAAGAAGGTTTCTAAAGGATTCAGACCATCAAAGGTGGGTAAGTTACTTACTGTTGTGTCAATCCAGTGAACTTGTCTGGTTAATCTAGCACATCTCCTTGTAGATACTTCATACAGTTTGTTCTGCTAGTTCTCCAGTGCTTCTTTTGAATATGATGAACATGCGTTGTCACTTCACCATCTTAGGTTCCCATCCGTTGTAGGATTAATTTAATCCTGTTGTCTAGCTGTTAGTTTGTATATGTTTTCCAATTCATATGCATGGTCTTCTTCTCTGATAGGTTCTATGTATCACTGACCTTCATCTGGATCTAAAGGTGCAATGACCCTAAGGCCATCTCTTTCAAATGTCATACGTCTTTTATTTAAATCAACCACAGTGGAATTATTGAAAGCTCGATCAATTCCTAACAACGCAGGGTAAGGACAACTGTCATCAACTATCTCAATTACCTCAAAGTCTGCAAATGTTCTTACTCTGTCGATGTCCATAGGGACATGTTCCAATCTTCCAAAGGGGCTTACAGCTTGCTAATTGGCCATTCTAAGCCTGATAGGGGAATAGATCAACTTCGATTTTCCCATCAGTGACCAGGTTTTCTTCTTCATGACATTGACCTCCAACCCTAAGTCGAGGACCACATAGTCTATATCATATTCTCCTATTTGAGCATTCAAGTGTAATTCCTTATTTGTCCTTCTCATTTTAGAGACTTGGTGTACTGCCCTTTTCAGTAAGGGGTCTATCTTTCCTAGTTCATGCTGTCTAAATAAATTTGGTATCTCTTGTACAACGTTTTCGTTCTGAATCAACTTAATACAAGTATATAAAAATTCCATGAGCTTACTCACCTCTTTTCCTTCTTTTGGCGAAACAGACTGATCGAATGCCAGAGGCATTCCATATTCTCTTACTTCTAGTTGTGTCTTTGATGAAGAACCTTGATATACTTTGAAATCTTTTCTTTCCTCCTCAAATATTTGTCTTTCTTTCTTTGCATCAAAAGTTTGGGTCTTCTTTGTAGCTTTCCCGACTCTTGAGTCTTTTGTAGTCTTTTATTGGGTCAGTCTATCTTCTCTTGTAACAGTGCCTCCTCTAGTGATAACATCGAATCTAGGGTCTTCTCCATGAGGTTCAACATATATCAGTTGCACTTGCGGGTTCTGCTGAGGTCCTCGTCTTTCCTGAAGCTTAGCTAGCAGCACAGGACAATCTTCTATAATGTGTTCGAAGGAACTACAATAGCTACAAGTAGTGCAAGGGTTCTGACAGTTCCTTGCCAAGTGTCCTGGTTGCACGCAGTTATAACAGATGATCTGTCCTCGACCTCGACCCATACCTCCTCCTCCTCCTCTTCCTCTAAATCCACCATGAGGATTGAATTTTCCTCTTCTTGGAGAATTATGTTGTGTAGTGTTCCTTTCTTGTTGTACTTCATCTTGGATTTTGTATATATCCCTTGACCTTTCATGCATGAGGTCATAAGCCCTACAATCCATATCATCATTCCCCACAAACTTATAGAACGTGCAATACCTCGCACCAGGGTAGGGTGACTTGACTCAAAGGGATCGGGGCTCTAGAGGCCATGTATTCATTAAATAGGGGACAATGCTCCTTGTCATGGCCTTCTTATTTGCATCTGAAACACCAAATTTCTTCTCTTTTATCTTTTCCCTTATCTTTCTTCATATCTTTGACATGAAAAGACAAACTAGTTAGCTGACTCAAGATTTGACTCATACCTGAGCTGGATTCTCCCACAGGGGATGACTCTAACTTCATGGCGATCTCCAATGCCTCATCCTGCGAAGAAATCTTCTGTTGCATCAGAGGAACTTTGATGTGTGGTAAGAGAGAAGCAATGAACCATTCTTTGTTTTTCTCATCTGGGATATGAAAAGTCAATCGGCCTGTTAAGGTCTTGAATCTCTGATTGAATTCCCAAACGAGTTTGGCTACCTTCTGCTTGATCTCTTTTAGCTCTGTAATACATTATGACTCTGACTTGGGTTTCTTGAACTCCGTAATCAACACATTCTTGATCTCATTTAGTGGCTTAGGCTGTGCAAGTCCTTGGACAAGCTTCATGTACCATCTTAGTGCGCGATCCCTTAGAGTTGTAATAAAATGAGTTCTTTTAACAACTTCATCGGTGAAATTCTTAATATTCCATACAGCTTCACATAGGAACCAACGTTGATCAAGATCTTCAGATCCATCTCCCTTAAAGATAGGAAGCCTCAACTCATCTGCCATAGATCTTCCTAGGGTTCCTGACTGAGTATGTGGTGGACTACTAGTGACAGTGCTCTGAGGACTCTGGTGACTCTGACTATTATGATTTCTTAGTGTTTTTGAAACAACATGAGGATTAGTAGTACTTACTTCAACAGTCTGCGCAGTTCCTGAAGTTTCTAGCTTGTCCTGGCGAGGTTCTTCATCTTTCCCTTCCTATGCCCTAATGGGTTTTGAATGTTCTTCGTCTGTCATATCTGCCTCTTCTCCACTATATAAACCCTCATTCCCATAGTTCTGCTTGAACAGGTTCACAAGATGAACTTTTCTGAACACCCTCCCACTATGTGTATGTCCAACCTCTATGTCACTATCACTGTCCAAATTCTTGAACATTAGCCTTTTCAAATCCGACCAATCTACTGTATCTTTAAGATGTTCTTCTCATGCAATAACATCTTGATTCTCAACTTTAGAAAGTGTAAAAATTTTCCTCTAGGTCCCTTGAAGAAATATCTCTCAGCTTGGCTATATGACTCTACTCTGTCAACAACAAATTTGGTGATGTACCCTCCAATGGTGCTATCAAACCAATGATCTACTTCTCGTGACACATTGTTATCAACCCTCTTTACCTTCTTGATCAACATCGACATCCAAACCACAAGAGTTCTATATCTGATCTCAAATTAGGTATCTGATAACCTAGCTAACCACTCATATAGCTCCTGATGGATTCCTCCAAAGAAAATCTTGTGTATATCAGTAAAGATATATCTTCCCAACCAATCCTCTGTACTAAGATTAGGGTTCTTATTCTGGGCTTCAGCGAAGTCATTTTCTTGATCCTCTATCCACTTTTGAATCTCTGTCTTTGATAGAAACCACCTTGACATTCCCTCAAGAAGATTCTCGTCCCGACAATGGAACCATTTGTTGGCACAAGGGCAGACCCAGGGTTCAGCTCTGAGAATGCACCAACAAGCCCTAACTACTGGCCCTTTCGACAACACCTATGAAGAAGATGCAATCTCACCCGAAGAAGCTATGGGGGGGTTGCAGGACATAGATGTCTACAACAAAGGGGAATATCAAGTGGATCTAGCACTTAGAACAATACAACATGCATATATCACTTATCATCTTAGATCTACTTCACGCAGCTATAGATCAGATCTAACACAGTAATGCAATAGAAATATATCAATGACAAAGAACATAACACCAATCACACATATGACACAAGATATACGTGGTTCACCCTCTCTCTAGGGCTACGTTCACAGAACTGTGCTTTAATATATTAGGATGAAGCATACAGTTCTTGTTTGTGCTCTTAGCTAGCAGATCTTCTTTCTTCTCCTCTCTGTCTCTCCCCTTCCTGCGCACCCAGTTGCAGGACTTGATCTCCACACCCAGCTGGAGATATTACAATACCAGAAGGCTCTCACACTTAGCAGTTCTCTCTCACACAACAATAATATCTCATGCCAATAGTAAACTAGAAATATAGTGACAATAATAGCAACAACACTGACAACATCGACAACCCAACCCAGGTCCTCTTGACCTTTATGTATACATTACAATAGCTCACCGACATCCTTAGGCCGAAACCTAGGTGTCAAAACCCTAGATACCAAAACCATAGGTGTTTAAAACCCTAGGTCAACTTGTCTCACATTTTTAGGGCTTCACCAACCTGTCTTTCCTTCCTTCTCGCACGATGCTCCAAAGAATCCAACGGTGGATTTTTCCACTTGTTGAGTTGTCTGCGGTCCTTCTTCCTTGCTGATCTGTCATTCTCGATCTCCTTGTCCAACGGTTTTCTTCCTTTTACTTCACTTTGTCTTTTCTTCTCTTTTTCTCACTTCGACCCAATAACAGTCACCGTGTCTTCCATGCAGTTCGCATTTTGCCTTTTCTTCCTTGATCTTCGCTTGCTTCGATAACCAAGGGCCAACAAATAACAAGGAACAAGATGTGATCTTTATATTGGGACCTTATTTTATGGATTCAAGGGAATGTATGTTTCCCATTGCTCCCTCAATTTTGACCTAGAACTAGAGATTTATACAGCCCCTGTGTGGGTAAGGTTTCCTCATCTCCCTTCAATGTTTTGGGATGATTCCTCTCTTAGAGCCATTCGAGAAAAGATTCGTCAATTTCTCAATCGTTGCAGAGCCAAAAGGAAACCTATATTCGTGTGATAGAATTTGCGTAAAAGTTGATCCGAATTATTTTGAGAACTAAATGAAGGTAGAGATATAACAATGAAATATACAAAGATATTGCAATAAACACAGAAATACAGTAATGCACAATTTTAATTAATGAGAGAATGTACATAAACTATAAAATTACAGAGTGAATGACTCGCTAGAATGGTGGCAACTTATCTCTGAGAAGAGATGTGATGGCTATTCTCGTTCGCAAGAAGACGATGTTTACAATGAGGCTCTAGAGCCTTTTTTAACATAAAGAAAATCCAAATCCCTAAATTTGGAATATGAAACGCCAAAATGTTTGCGGTCCCCGATGGGGGTAGTTGGTACGTCAACTTCCCAAGGGCGTAACTTTTGCATACAATCTTTGTTTGGGGCGCATGATAGCTCATTTGAAAGGTCTATCCGAGGACTGCACATTTTTCCATCGCACTCTGGGTAAAGCCTACAATGTGACTGTGGTAGGCCCAAAAAACATTGTTTAGGGCTTGAAAATGACCCCAAAAGTTTAGGACCTGAAAAGTTGTAGAAAAATAGTCAAGGTGGAAACCCCCATTTTGAGCTAGTGGAATAGGTGGGTGGCCACCAATTTTCACCTAGATCAATCCTCCCCCCTTAGGAAGTAATGGTCTTCATTGCGTCAAGTCATCGAGGAATCTTTTGTTGAATATGAACCTTGGTGAGTTGCTTGCCTTATTGAAGAAGTTCTCTTGCTTAGCTTGTTGAAGGCTTTTATGAACCTATTGTTGGAGGGGTTGGATCTATGTAACCAATCTAGCTGCATGATCTGTCAGAGTGTGGGAGGACTATGTCGGTGAAGATGAAACATGAAGGGATTTATCATAACTTGGTTTGACTGGGTAGTGTGGAAGCACCCTTGTAGGTGTAGTAGGAATATATTTGGTGCTCTTCTACAATCTTGTTGAGTTGCTTCTACTGGATAGAAGGGTATTGGGTTGAGGTTACAGTGGTTGCAGTGTCCTTCTCTTCTAACCAGGTTGTGAAGAGGCTAAACTTTGTGGTATGAGAGATTACTTTGCAACACTATTTTGTCGATATAGTAGTCCATACCTCTAGTATCCTGTAGGGCTGACCCCCCAGAGTAACAATGATGCTATGGGGTTGAGACTCATAAATAACATGACACCTCCACATATATGGTTGGCCTAACAGAACATCACAAACTTCTAGTGGGGTAGCATCACACAATACCTCATCCTTAAAGGGCTTGATAATGTATGACATGCGACATTGTTGGATGACACAAAGATCTAGACCCCCGCGAAGCCATCCTATGTTCTATGGTTGTGGGTGTGGTGTTGTCAACAAATCCAATTGTTTGACGACATCTGCTGAGATCAGGTTCTTCTGGCTTCCGCTATCAACAATAAAATGCAGTGCAGTCCCCTTCACCCTGTTATAACCCTAAATTGCACCATACATGCTTACCTGACATCAGGCCATCTCAGATCCCTTATTTGCCAAAACACTACTGAGCAACTCTTTAAAAAACCTCTCTTATGAGGGACCACACACCCTACTCCATTACTGCATGCGTGTACACGCTAGCTGACCTAAAACAGCCCGCGTGGACCGACAAAAGCATGAAAAAAGGAAAGTTTCTGATGGAACACACAGCTCTGGGTGAGTTAACTGAAACTCCCAGCTATGCATGGCCGAGGGTTCGTCCAAATACCTAGCTTCTTCTAGCCTATAAAAGAAGGGCTATGGGTCCCATTTGGAGAAGGAAAAATATAGCAAAGAAACTCTGCCCATTTGCATATTCCCATTGTCCCAACCCTTTAGCCTTCCTTGTGCCAAAAGAGATACAAAGAAAAGATGTTGGAGGACAGTTGAAGAGGAGCCCAGGATCAGGTTCACGGAGCGATGGCCGGTCTCAATTTTTTGTAAGTTGACTCATTCAAAGTAATAAAGAAAATGTTTTTCCCGTCCCAATTCATGAGTTATTCATAATTTGTTAAGTACATGTTTGAATCTCTAACCCGATAGTCTATAGGTAAGATGCATGTGTAGTCGTTGCTTGTCTTGTATGCAGGTCAACATTGGAAAGGAGAACTGCGAACAAGTGATCAAGTGCGACAAGGGATCGACATCAAACACCCAGAATGAGGTAGGTTGATCTAGCCATACATTTACTGAAAAGAAATGGGATTTAAGTCTGGGGACGAGGGTAGAAAGTAGATTTTCTATAGGTCATATCTGCATGCAAAGTCTAACCCTATTTGCTAGTCCGTAAGGATATTTCCCTCACAACAGAATTGGCGACCGTACTGGGGAGATCTCTAGGGTTCCTGGAATTTTATTTTTTGGGTAGTTTTTAGAAAAAGACTGGTTTTTCTTGCCTCTTTTTTTTTTAGTTTCTGTAAATTCTGAGCTAGCAGAGAGTCTGGTTTCCCATACCAGTTGTCTCTGATTTGCTTGACTGTGTTTTTTCGATACCCACAGAGGTACACACATCTTGCATAATGTCTGCACGTGTGTACCTATGCCCTACTCTCTTACAGCCTGCATGTGAACGCTAGCTGAATAAGTAGCAGTAGCGTGTAGAGTTCAGAGAATTTTTGAGGCAGTCATCCTCTTCCCTGTCAGAATCAAACATTCTCAGGGGTTTTCTGGGATTCTTTCTAAGTCTTGGTTGTTTGCAGTCTTGTTTCAGAATAGTTTGTTTTACAAATTTTTCCTTACATTGTTTGTTTTTTCTATTAAAAAGAGTGTCCAAGCCTTCAAGGGATTCTGGTTATCAATATCAGTGGTCTCTTCCTGGTTTGGGCTGTCTGTTTTTTATTTTTTCTCAGAGTTTAGAGATACACGCGGCCTATACAAGGTTAGCCAGCGTGTACACGCCCTCTGTCTCTATACAACTCGCGTTCACACGCTTGTTGTTGGATTATCAGTAGCGTGCTTTTGCAGGATAGTTTTTGTTGAGGGTAAGGCAGTCATCCTTTCCCTTGATGAGAATTATACCTCTCAGATATTTGAATCTCTGTCTTATCAATCAATAGCTTAGGATTAATCTTACCCTTAGCTGACTTTTTCTCATTTAAAAGTTGTCATAATTTATTTTTTTTAGGGTTTTTAGACAAGTGTGAGAGTCATTTTTTAAGTTGCTAGTGTGTGATTTTTTGAAGTGATTCTTTGCGATCTGCGATTAGACCAGAATTTTTTTTATTGGTTTTTTCTTGTTGGTAATTTCCTTTTTGCTTTATCAAGCATTTAAATAAAAAAAAAATCTCTTTTCATTTTCTTGTTTGGTTGAAGAGTGTGTTTCTGCATTATTAACCAGGGAAAAGTCGTTTATTTCATAAGTTTTTTCATTTTACTTAGATCATAAGTAGTTTGTAGTCAAGTGAAATTTCTTTTGAGTTTGTTTTCCAAAATCTTAGAAAATTAAGAAAAAAAAATATTTTGAAAAGTTGTTGAAATTTTCCATTAAGTAAAAGTTTTTTGTTTCCAGCTTTTTTATTCATTTTTTCTTTCATCTGTTACACATCATCAGTTTCACTTTAATACCCCTTGACATAAGACAAATCCATAAAATTAACGCTAAATCTAAAATTTATTAGACTTTTATGTTTGTAGGGTTAACCAACTAGTTTGGGATTAGGGCCTTGGATTAGGTTGGAGAGGAAACTCTTCAAGGCCATTTAAAATCAAACATTGGAGTCTGAGTTAGGGAGTGTCTAAGTCCAGTATCGTGGAAGTTATCCGAGACCCCCCTCTAAGACAAGGGATAAACATGAGGTCGCATGCAGAAAGGTAGCGGAGATAACCCCTCCAAAGCTGGACCAAACGTAGTGGAGAACACATATAGAGGGCTTGTTTTGGGATTTCGTCGATTGCATTTGCCACGGGGCTTCGTGGATCTCGAATCCGTTCAAGGTCCTCAGTTGTCTTCCAGACCACTTTCTTTCGATACCCTTGACAGGTTTCGGGCTCGATACCCTGCTCATTGTGGTCTACCCAACTTTCGACTGTACCCGCCTGATGACTGTTCGCGCACTGGCAACCTAGTTGCCTATCTTTTTTAGGGACATACACAGGTGACTGCGGGGGTATACCACGGTACCTAGGACAAACATCGGGCCATGATTTGTAGAGTATACTCGGAGGGTGCTTCCATGTTCGAGTTTCACTTGCACCAGTAAGTTGCTCTAGTGTTGGTTGTTGTAACTGTTCTTCCAATTAATTTAGTGTTTGCCTGTCTTATCTTCTAGGGACTTTTTTTAGTGTGTGTTACTTTTGAACGTTTAGACTACCTTAGAGTGCCTTTGATCTTCTCACACATTGGAGTATCACGAGCTCCGTTGGTCATGAAGGCTTCTTGGCCTGCCGCCAGTTACACTGGAGCCACCCCCGCCACCATTAAGGCGAAAGCTAGACCAACAAGGATATTTTGAAGCGACCAGGTTACAAGCAATTGTGCCCGACCAACATCCGGAGGAATCAACCATTTTGGACCTTGAAGCAAACACTCTTGGCCTGGTTGAAACCCCAACCACTTATTTCTTGGCACCTTTCATCGTACCAGTTCAATTTTACGAGCGCTAGACAGTGTTGCACACAACAATGGAAATAAACATTGTTACTCCTTCTGGGAATTCTTCAATTCCAACTACGGTTGTCACCACATGAGAGTTTTCACCTCCTAACCCACCATCACCAGTTCGAGCCACCATGGTCTCGACCACTTCTACATCGCACAGTGGTCCGATCCCGTCTTTGGCAACAGCCACAACCCCTTTCACACCAAGTGTGACAGGCCCTCCATTTTCATATAGGATGCCTAGTTCGGGTACAAGTCCTGTACTTTCCTACTCCACTTTACAAACTTTAGGTCTAGTGGCAGGGAGCTCTAGCACTCCTCTACAAGATCACATGGGGGGTACTCTTGCTCCTTTTAATGCTTTCCCTTACGGAGGAGGTCATATACCTCCTTCATCCCCTTCACTCAGTGGCTCGCATCAGCAATCCGTTGGGAAACCTACACACCATAGTTTATTTGGAGAGGGGAGTCAAGGAACACCTTCGCATAGTATGCCGGTAGGTTCGACACCGTTTTCTTTGGCTATAACGTTTGGTAACAATGCCTTCTTGTCAGCCACCTTCCCGACTGGGGGCAATCCCAGTTTTGGACAATCTATTCCTGTGTAGGGTACTATTCCTGCACAGGGGGAAAACCTAGGAACTTCTTCTGCATCAGGGCCTTGGAATTCTTGGCAGGGATCCGTTCCCTCATCCAGAATGCCGATCTAGGGTAATTCTTTCCACAATCAATGGAACCCCGGACAAACTACTATGCATATCCCCACGGGACCGACATGGGGCAACCCTTCCCAGAGTCGTTCGAATATAACGCATGCCCAACCATCTATGTTCTATTTGGGAAATCAGCTGATGATGTCTCCACATATGCAAAATCCATACGTTGGCCAGGGCCATGGTTTCTATTAGAATCTGGGCCATCAGCCAAACTTTTCCTTGCAACTTGGTGCCAGTCAAACTCCATGCCCCTTTTTCCCAGGTTATCACCAACAACCCAAACTACCCTTCCTGGCGACTTTGCACTTACCATATTTGACAAGGTTGTTGAATGAACCTATTTGTCATGATCTGCGTTGGCCTCCTATGCTGACGAAGTTTCCTTCGGACATTCCAAAGTTCGAAGCCAAGCCTAATGAAGATCCATGAGATCATGTGACTACCTTCCATCTTTGGTTCTCATCTAACTCATTGAAAGATGACTCCGTATAGTTGTGATTGTTTCAATGTACTCTCATTGGGAGTGCCGTGAAATGGTACATCGAGCTCGATCGCTCAAGATACTCTTCCTTCGGTGAGCTGGAAATGGTTTTCCTAAACCATTTTCAGTTACCTGTGAGATACGACACTAGCATAGAGCTGCTGGCCAATTTCGAATAGATGACAGTGGACCATATCTCTGATCACATCTGAGAATGGAGACGCCGGAAGAGTCTAATAAAGGTGCCAGTCCCACCAGCATTCCTGCTTGAGTGGTTCCTTAAGTCTTTGGTCCCGCAGTTATCCAAAGACATCGCGACGTCGGGAGTATTCTCCGAAGAAGACGCCATCACGAGGGATCAACAATTTGAGCTCATATATTCTTAGTCTGGTTTATTATACAACATCTTTCCAGATGCACCACGCTTAATCCTTGATAAAACTAGACAGAGAGCTGGACCACATGCCGATGGAATTGTTGGTTCAACACAAACAAAGCCCGCTGAGCAATTGACGAAGCAGTTGTAGCAGTTATCTATACAACACACATCGGCTAGCCAAACCACTACTTTGGCTGCCCCCCCTACCAAAACGTCGGAGGTACACATAGTGCAATTGACTAACCCAAAGGCCACCCAACAACCTGAAGGAAAGAAAAAACAATGAAAGAAGGGTAAGGGGGATAAAAAAAATACCGATAATGCTGGCGGGGACAACACTAAGAAACGGAAGGAGAGGTATCCGTGCAACTTGTGCATGGAAGACCACTCGACCCATCTATGTCCTCGGCTTGCAGAAGCCCAAAAGTTTGTGACGCAGCAACAGCCTGCTGTGTTGACCAATCCATTTCAACATGGGAAAAATCTAACCCAAGCCTCTGTAAGCACCGAAGGGGGCAACCAAGAACCTTGTCTGCCTATGAACAACCCCGCGTCCATGAACATATATATGGTGAGGGGTGATGCTTTTATATCAACTAGAGCGCATGCCTATAGTAAACCGAGCACTTGTGAGAAGGGTAAAGAAGCTAAAATCCCATCTCTTCCTCTACAGATTGAGAAGACATTGAGAGAAATAATGACACGCATTCGCAAAGGCGCATTCAAAAAAGATTCTCATAACCCAAACGCAAGGGCCGTCCAGAACTACTCTATGGTGGAAGATTTATCACAAACCCCTTGTGCGATGTCTGCTTTGGAGGTCCTCCAAAGCTACCCTTCCTAGAGGAAAGCTTTGTTAACCACTTTAGGATCTATCGAGACTTGTAATCCGGGTACAATTATGTTGGATACAACTGACTTAAAACCTCATATTCCTTACCACGTAGAGTTTCAAATAGTAGTGGCTTATCCCACGAAAATTTTTACTCAGAATATCTTCTGCACGGTGGTTGATGAGGGTGCCTCGACATGCGTTATGTCGTTGGCATGTTGGAAGGCCATTAGATAGCCCATTTTGTCTCCATCACCTACTCTTCTCACTGCTTTCGATGGTCGTTTGTTCCGACCACATGGTATCATTCCTTCTTTCCCCATGCAGTTAGGAGGGAAGACCGTGTGTGTCGAAGTAGAGGTATTCGATGCTCCCCTCGACTATAAACTCTTGTTAGGAAGGAGTTGGACTTATGCCATGCAAGTTGTGGTTGCTACAGTTTTATGGGTCTTTTTGTTTCCACACGAAGGCCAGATAGTGACCATCGATAAATTGTCTTTCTCTAGACCTGACCCTGCTTTGGGGGCATCCACGGTCCTAATGATTGATAATCCTCAACCAGGTGTCGTCAACATAGGGGTCGGTTTGTGCCCATATTTGATGGGTACCTTCAATTACCTGCCCCCTCAAGGGAATATCAAATTTATATCCAATCACCATAAGGTTGGGATTTTTCAAGTTTCGTTGTTTCGCATGACTTACTTCGACGATCCGTGGACACTTCCTTCCCCATCAGCCACAATGGATGGGACAGGGCATCCGGGCATATCCATGCTCTTGTCTGCAACTGAAGTAGCGTACTCCTTAGTCCAGCAAACTTCAGCCCACACTGATCCATCTCCTGCACAAGAGTTAGATCCACTTCTAGAGCCTATTTGGGCTCAGGGTTCTCTCGCTCACATCGATTCATTAGACTTAGTATTTCCCTCTGATGAAGCAATAATTGAAGCAATGACTAGTCTGGATAAACCCTGGGACGATCTTCACCACAGATCATACTTCCTCCCAGAGTTAAGTCGAATTGAAGTGGGAGAATTCACCGTGACTATGACGGGAGATCGTTCTTGTCCTATTAATCCCTTAGCTACACATGAGGTTTATGCTGAGGGTAATATGACAACTATCGCTGAAACCTTACTGATCAATCTCTCGAAACCCTGGCGTCATGGAGAATGTCTTCGTCGGAGCGGACTGCTCCCACGAAGAGATTCAAATATACACTGATCTTTTTAAATAATTCCGCGACGTTTTTACCTGGTCTGATCCAGGTGGATATCGGTGGCCACCCACCTTCTCCAACTAGCCCAAAACATGTTTTTGGCAATTTTGGTAATTTACTATTTTTAGCAGTTTTTAACTTCCAGGGCCATTTTGAGGCCCTAAACGATGTTTTTTGAGAAAATGGGGAGCAACATGGATCATAGATCATGTTGCTCACCCAAAAGTTGTAGTTCTCAGATAGATATTTCCAACGAGCTATCGAGCGACCCAAACGGAGATCGTATGCAAAAGTTACGCCCCTGGGAAGTTGACGTATCAACTACCCCCATCGAGGCCCACAAACCTTTTGGCTTTTCATCTTCTACGGTGAGGGTTTCGGATTTTACTTATGTTAAAAAAGCCCTTAGAGCTTCATTGTAATAATCATCTTCTTGCGAATGCAAGTAGCTGTCACATCTCTTCTCAGAGATAAGCTGCCACCATTCTAGCGAGTCTTTCACTCTGTATTTTTACAGTCTCTGTACATTTCTTTGATTAATAGAAACCGTGTATTACTGTATATTTGTTACTCTTTTTATTTCCGCTATATCTCTGTTATACTGTTGTCTCTCTTGAAATATCTATAAATATTTATGTGTTATATCTCCGCTCTCATTTCGTACCGAAAATAATCTGGATCAGTGGTATTAGAGCAGGCTGCTCTTGATCGTTTTTCATAACATGTCTCCGACGAGGTCCGAGTATAGCAAGTTGGGTCTCGAGCTTGTCTCTCTTGAGGACAATCGCTCTCGCACACCTAAGAAACCCTCAATGGCAGAAGAAAAGAAAAACGACGGAGCAGACGATCCTATCAGTCTGTTGCTTGAGCAAGCTCTCACGCGACAGAGGGACGAAATGATGGAGAATTTTTCCCACATCCTTCAACGCCTCTAGATAGCATCAGGGGCATCTTCCTCAAGAGGCCACTTTGGAGGCACCTCTCCTTTCAAGGTACATGTTAATTTTTATATTCCCATATTTGAAGGTCAAATAGATGCAAATGCCCTAGATAAATGGTTAAATCTGCTAGAAGGATATTTCTTTGTTCATAATTTTTTCGACAAGGAAAAGATCACCTTCGCACTCCTTAAGGCTCTCCCCTATGTAAAACATTGGTGGGAAACTTACTGGGATTAGAGTTCCACAGAGGAGTCTGGAATATATGGGGCCGGGCCCACCTGAGATTTTTTTGTGGATGTGGTAAAGGAATAGTACTACCCTATTGGCAACTATGAGGACCAGTACAATAGATGGACCACACTGCGGCAAGAGAGGGGCCAAGAAGTTATGGAGTTCACCAATACCTTCCATACCTTTCACACCAAGCTGGGTATCAAAGAATCTGAGCGACATTTGGTTCTGAAATACCACGGGGCTCTACATAGATACATCCAAACAGAAATGGATTTTCTGGACATCTCATCACTCGGTGCTACTTATCGATATGCTGTTAAAATGGAGCAGAAATTTAAGCACCAAAACAAACGGGATTTTGGGCCTGCAAATCTACAACATCCAAAGTATGATAAATACGACCCTAACAAACAAATTTCTGAAAACCAGTCTAAGACACAGGAAAAGAAGGGTCACAGGAAGACAAAGAAGGACACTGAAAAATGGTGTGATTTCCAAAAAAGCCCCTGGCACAACACTGATGAATGTCGCTCAAAACAGTCATTGGTGGCCGAGATCAAAGACAAGGAGTCAAACCTTGATTCAGAATCTGATTATGAAAATACTGGTAAAAGACGGATCATCGACGCAGACCCCACTGCTATTTTCGCAACCACAACAATTCAACCAGAAGAAACAACAGATCCAGAAGAGGGGAAGTGCCTTTTTCATTCACAAATGTGGGTGAAGGGGACCCCGCTGCATTTTATTGTTGATAGTGGAAGCCAGAAGAACCTCATCTCAGCAGAGGTCATCAAACAGTTGGGATTGTCGACAACACCACACCCGCAGCCATACAACATTGGGTGGCTTCGCTAAGGATGAGATCTTCGTGTCAGCCAGCAATGTTGATTGTCATACGGCATCCAACCCTTCAAGGATGAGGTATTATGTGACGTTTCCCCACTGGATGTTTGTGATGTTCTCTTGGGCTAGCCATATATGTGGAAACGCCATGCTATCTATGAGTCTCGACCCTGTAGTGTCATTATTACTCTGGGGGGTCATCTCTACAGGATACCAGAGGTAGTTCCAACTACTGCCCCACCTAAACAGTGCTGCAAGGCAGTATCTCATACTACAAATTCATCTTCTCCACAATCTATTCAAAAGGGGAACAAAAGGACACTGCAATCACTACAACCTCGGCCCAAGCACCTTCTATCCACCAGAAGCAGGTCGACAAGGTTGCAGCAAAGCACCAAGATTTCTTCTAAACACAATCATCTAAAATAGCCAGACTGGTTAAAAAGGTCCAAACCTTCCAGCCAAAGGTTCGTGACAACCTTCAACAAGCTAAGCAACGCCACTTCTCTAGCAAGGCAAGCAGATCACCAAGATTCAGATTCAACAATCGCTTTCCCCTCTCCCCCGGGAACTCAACACAATGGAGACCATTGCTTCCTAAGGTGGGAGGATTGATCCAGGTGGATATCGGTGGCCACCCACCTTCTCCAACTAGCCCAAAACATGTTTTTGGCAATTTTGGTAATTTACTATTTTTAGCAGTTTTTAACTTCCGGGGCCATTTTGAGGCCCCAAACGATGTTTTTCAAGAAAACAGGGAGCAACATGGATCTTAGATCATGTTTCTCACCCAAAAGTTGTAGTTCTCAGATAGATCTTTCCAATGAGCTATCGAGCACCCCAAACGGAGATCGTATGCAAAAGTTATGCCCTTGGGAAGTTGACGTATCAACTACCCCCATCGAGGCCCACAAACCTTTTGGATTTTCATCTTCTGGGGTTAGGGTTTTGGATTTTACTTATGTTAAAAAGGCCCTTAAAGCCTCATTGTAATAATCATATTCTTGCGAATGCAAGTAGCCGTCACATCTCTTCTTAGAGATAAGCTGCCACCATTTTAGCGAGTCTTTCACTCTATATTTTTACAGTCTCTGTACATTTCTTTGATTAATAGAAATCATGTATTACTGTATATTTGTGACTCTTGTTATTTCCGCTATATCTCTATTATATTGTTGTCTCTCTTTCAATATCTCTAAATATTTATGTGTTATATCTCCGCTCTCATTTCGTACCGAAAATAATTCAGATCATGGTCTTATGAGGAAATGCCAGGTATCGATCCAAAAATAGTTCAACATGAAATCACAACGTATCCTGATGCCAAGCCGGTTCGGAAGAAGCTTCATCCAGTTAATCCTAAGAAAGCAACAACCATTAAGGTTGAGGTTGAGAAATTTCTAAAAGTCAGGTTTATCTATCCTATCCATTTGACCCAATGGGTGTCAAACCCCGTGCCGGTCAATTAAAAACAAGGCACAATTCGTGTATGTACTGACTTCCGTGATTTGAACAAGGCTTGTCCCAAAGATAATTTTCCCACACCTTTCATCGACCAGATCATTGATGAATGTGCGGGTTGTGAAGCCTTTTCTTTCATGGATGGTTTTTCGGGATATAATCAAATCCAAATCAAACCCGAAGACCAACACAAAACGAAATTCATCTGTCCATGGGGTACATTCGCATATCGTAAGATGCCTTTTGGTCTCAAAAATGCTGGATCCACCTTTCAGCGAGCCATGTCTTTTTCTTTTCATGACCTCAAGCATATAGTCGAGGCTTACCTAGATGATCTAGCATCTCAATCTCACAAGAGAACGTATCATCCCACACACCTCCGACTTATCTTTGAACGATGTCGCTACTTTCAGATTCACTTGAATCCAAACAAGTGCAGCTTCTGCGTAACGTCAGGACAATTGTTAGGTTTCATAGTGTCAACAATAGGGATCATGGTTGATCCTCTCAAGGTTGAGGCAATAATTCAGTTGCCCCCCCCACGCATAATCTTTCAACTTCAGAGTCTACAAGGTAAGGTGAAATTTTTACGACGCTTCATTGCCAACTATGCCGAGATCACCAAGGGATTTATGCGCTTACTGAAGAAAGACGTTCCCTTTTACTGGGACGATGTTGCTCAACGCTCTTTGACACATTAAAACACGCCCTCACAACTGCCCCTCTGCTCCGGCCACCTAACTATAACAAAGATTTCTTATTATATCTGGTTGCAGCAGAATCAACTTTTGGCATAGTTTTAGTTCAGGAAGATGACTTGTTCTCAGAATACGTGATCTATTACCTGAGCCGAGGCCTCGTAGGACCGGAACTCAATTATTCTCACATTGAAAAACTTGCGTTGGCAGCAGTTCATGCTATTCAACAGTTCCGTCATTATGTTTTGTTTCGCAAGACCACCGTCATTGATGTCGTGAATCCATTCTAGTACATGTTGACACGATGGGTAATAGGTGGAAAAATCAGTAGATGGATATTCATCCTCCAGGATTTTGACGTAGAATTCATTTCAGCAAAGTCCAAAAAGTCACTGGTCTTAGCAGAACTTATTTTGGAACTTCCGGTTGAGTCAGGTGACGTTGTGCCTGAAGAATCGCCTATCCAGGGAGATATGTTTTTGATCACATCTTTGGATCCCTGGTATGGAGATATACTTATCTATCTCCAAACTTTGAAGTGCCCCACCACTGCTTCTCGTGATGAGCGTCGACGCATATGCCATCAGGCTAAGAATTATCTCATAATCGATGATACATTGTATTGGAGAGGTGTAGACTGCATCCTACGTTGATGTCTCACTCATGAGGAAGTAGTTATCGTGCTTAACGATTGCCATACCGGAGCTTGTGGCGGTCATTTGTCTGGGTTGGAAACAAACCAAAATATTCTACGAGCAGGTTATTTCTGGCCAACACTTATCTAAGATTGTATTGAATCGGTCAAGAAGTGCCATCCGTGCCAAATATTCTCTCGGAAGATGAGGGCACATCCCGCTCCCATGTTTCCTGTCATCACAATTGGTCCCTTCACCAAGTGGGGGATTGATTACACTACTTACAACCCTCCTTCAACAAGGGGGCACTGCTATATCATCGTAGCTGTAGACTACTTCACAAAGTGGGTCGAAGTTATGCCAACATTTAAAGATGATGGAGAGACTACAACTCTCTTTTTATTCAATCAGATAATAGCAATGTTCAACGTCCCGAGGGAGATTGTCATTGACCATGGCAGTCACTTTCAGAACCAAATGATGACCAAGTTAACATCAAAGCTTGGGTTACGGAAAGAACATTCATCACCCTACTATCCCCAAGCAAATGGGCAGGTGGAAGCTGTAAACAAAACTCTTAAGACCATTCTACAACGAACTATCAACTCAGCCAAGTCAAATTGGCATTTGATGTTATACTCGACATTATGGGCTTACTGAACATCTGTTAAGACTGCTACCGATTTCTCACCTTTTCAACTCGTTTATGGGCTGGAGGCAGTCTTGCCCATCGAATGTCAAATCCCGTCTCTAAAGTTGGCAGTACAATTATTGCCAGACACTTCTCCACTTGAAGAACGGTTAGTCTACCTTGAGCAGCTCAATGAGCAGCGTCATGATGCGGCCCTGGCCAACGAGGCTCACAAGCATAAGGTCAAGTGTCAGTATGATAGGTCCGTTTGTCCTTGGGTTTTATCTGAAGGCGACCTTGTCCTGGTCTATGACCAAGATAAGGACCCCTTGGGGCCAGGAAAATTCAAACCCACGTGGTTCGGACCTTTCATCATAAAAGAGGTTTTAAAAAAGGACGCTTATCGCCTGGTTGATTTTGAAGGGAATGATTTGGTGGAGCCTAGAAATGGGCTCTACCTCAAGAAGTATTACTCATAGGCAGGTCACTGTGGGTAACTTTTTGTAACATATGTATAGTCTTTGTACTATTACTTTTTTAGTTTCTTTTAGTATTATGGACGTGTCGTTGATACTATCTTTGGTCACTGTGGCAGATGTCAAGTGATTCCGAGGTGTTCGTTGGGTATGCAGATGGTGCTAGTCAGCACACTCAGAGGCTTGCCTCCGTAGATTGGGTAATCTTTACACCTCAAGGCCAGTTATTATCTTCCGGAGGGATATGCTTAGGTGACACCACAAATAATGTTGTTGAGTATAGTGCAGTTATTGAGTTGCTTCGTGATGCTTTGTCATTGGGTATCTCTCATCTCTGGGTCTATCTAGATGCTCAACTAGTTGTGTCTTAGTTAAACAGAGTGTACTGGGTTTATGATCCAACTTTACACTGACGATTCCTTAAGGTACGTCTCTTAGAATGAAATTTTGATTATATTACATATTTTCATGTTTCTAGGAGATTAAACCAAGTTACAGATACTCTAGCTAATCAAATTTTAGATTGGCATCTTTCACACATATGAAAGAGCATTAACATAAGCATGTAAATACGTTTTTGCACACATGATCCATAACACAAAAAAGACCAAAAAACCATATATAATATCATAAAGTAACTAGAGTACATAGATGGATGCAAGCACCTCAAAAATAGGACCAATAACGAGTCACAAGGCTTATGCCCTCAAAAAATATATACAAGTAGTGCTCGTGGCACGTCAAAATGTCTAGATAAATTCAAGGCCTATGGGCCCTGTTATACTGATCCACAGCATTGGCTAAACGCCGAAACAACCGGACCCACGTCTGTGGTGCCCCCACTACATGAGGCTGCATAGATGGTGGCAGGTCCTCAATCTTTGCCATCGGGACTGTGCGAGTGAGCACAGTAAAGTTACACTCGACCCGTCTCAATACCCTCTCAGCCTCCCCGACTGGAAGATCTCCTGCTACTGTTGGTCCCCCTGCTGCGGCAGGTGCGGCCCCTGGCCGAGGACGACGCCTGTTCCTCGCATAGTCAGTGGGTCGCACTGGTCCCACATATGCACACAATGAACCCATATCCGTCAAAAACTCTGGCATAACAAAAGAATGATATATATAACAAAGCAACATAAAAATTACATATACGACAAAAAAACTACAAAGGTGGAGACTTACCCATCTCCCCTCGCTCCTCACCAGGAGGTACTGGTATCTCCAGGTGTCTCAAAAAATCAATCCCAGCATAGGGGTAGTCCTCTATAACCGGGATCTGTCATGACAGCCATGCAAAATAGTCATCATCGAAGGAATCATTGGTCCTTCCACCACCCTGTCATGGCAGTAGTACTGCCCATATACACACATCAGGAAGAGAGGCCTGATGTCCTCGTACCACTACTCGAGGACTAAAACTCGAAACTCTCTCAAAAAAGAACGAACACAGAATGGTACCGAACCCAAAGTTCCTATGTGTCCGCAAATGACAATCTATCAATTGCCTCTTCATACACTCAAGAAAAGTGGTACCCCAATCAAAAACTTGTGCATTTAAGCATTGGACTGCACAGTTCATCTGTGCACGGGATGCCTGATGTAGAGCTGCAGAACCAGTAATTCGCCCGATAAGAAATACTATCGCCTGTAGTGATAAGTTAGTGATCTTGCTTATGGGCACCTGTGTGCTCGAGCAGTCTGTATCAGCTGCACAGTATAGACCTATCAATTCGGCTATGTTATGCGGCCCCACAGGAAAAGTCCGAAAATTAACTGGTTCCCCTCTCCTAGAGAGGCCAGTCAAAAAGTAAATGTCCTCGACTGTGGGCACCAGTGACTGCCCCTCTAACATGAATGCCTCTACATCCGGATGCCAATAGTCAACCAAGGCATTCAGTAGCCTAGGTTGTGCCTGCATGAAAGGACATAGAAAAAACTTGAGTAACCCACACTGCATCAAAGTAGCCACAACATTGGGGTCTTCCCCGACCAACTCATTCACCTCTTCATGCTCTCTTTCTCTTCAATGGACATACATCCTGCAAACCAGCAAGGTTCAGGAGGGTTAACCCTTGCTTTTGAAGTCTTTTCATTCAATAAGGGGGCCCACGCATGCTGTAATGGAGACAGTCGCGTGTACACGCATGCAAAGTTTACTCTGCCCGAATGTACATGCGGCCTATCCTGAGACAGCCCACGTGGACCTAGGGCCGACTTTTTAAAGGTCGACGCCCCCCTAAAAAATGAAACCCAATACATAAATAAAGTCATAAAATGAAATATAAGGGAGTTTGTACTTGCTTGGTCCAGACAGAAGTTCGTTTCATCCACTGTAGCTCCTGGGATCACTACTTTAATCAAAGGGGGTCTTTTGGCTCTAGAGTCAATTTCCAAATCAGCAATGGTGATAATGAGCCGCCAGCTTCTATTTATAGACTTTTTGGCCTCTTTTTGTCACTTTTTTGGCCTCCCTTATCATTTTCTTTATACCAAAAAACATTTAGAGTGATTCAGGGGTTGCATAGAAGGGATTTGATCGGGTATTGGGAAACTTTTTTTTTAGTTTTGAGTATTTTTTTATGGTCTGTGGAAATTTTTTTCGATGATTAACTGGAACATATAGGTTAGGTTTCTACCCTGATTTTTGTATCTCGTTGTCTTTTTCCTTTTCCATAGGATCGATCCCATTAGGTTGTGACACAGAACCATCATCTCTGCTTTAGAAGTGTCGCAACTTGGTGGTAGAACTTACCGGAACATGGATGCCCTAGGTAGATCCTGGTTGCATTATGGTATTCATGCTGTCTCTAAAACACTATAGGCTCGGGAGTCCTTGTAGTTTTTCCTGAATACAAGTTTGAGCTTCATTTGCATGATTCTTCTTCGCTCTTGACCTCACCCTTAGGATTCCCAAAAAATAACGGGTCTTCTTTTAAGCCCTTTTCAGACCCTCTAAATATGAAAAGATTGTCGAGCGATCTTGTGGCCTTTCACGCTCGTTAAATTGAAATTTGAAGTCATGTCTGTCGGACAATAGTTTACCCATTTTTCAGTCCGGACGGTCAACTGTACGAACAAAGGTATACTCTATGGAACTTCAGCTCTATAGAAGAGTACTCTCAGGTATAATTTTATCCCTTTTTTGGGCCCGAGGGACTAAACTTATGAAGAAGGAACCCCCACGGAGTCCATAGTTAAGCTCTTTTCAAACTCCCTAAAATTGAAAAGATCGTCGAGTGAACTTATTCTTTCACACTCGTTAAATTGGTCCAGAAGAACATTCCTGACATAGTCTATAGTTAAGATTTTTTCAGACTCCTTAAAAATGAAAAAATGGTCGAGTGATCTTGTCCTTGTCACACTTGTTAAAATGGTCTTGAACAGACGTCTCGCCGGTGATAGTTTACCCCTTTTTCGAACTAACTAGACTATCTTCGAAAAAGGTACCCCAATGGAGTCTCCTTTTATGTTTTTTCAGACTCTCTAAATATGAAAAACCACCGATCTTACCTTCTCTAGGATCATTAAACTTACATCAAAGGATGTTACCATTGTGTGTTTTGTTAACCGCATTTGCATACCTTATACGCTAGCCTTGTAACAATTTTCTTTTGCGTCTTAACACCCTTGTCCCCCAGAGGATTTTTCCCGAGTATCATTATACTAGAACATCAGTCTTGCCCTTGTGCCTTGAACTTGTATGTTTGCAACACTCGTTCCTCCATTGTAACGTAATATTCCTTTATTCTTTTTCTCAAAATTATTGAAAAAGACATAAAAATCAAATATATCCCAAAAAGAGGAAGGCAAAAGTATTTTCTTTATTGGCAGCATAATGAGTCGCCCTTGGATAAAGCACATATGTCAGTTTGTTCATCAAACTATGGGATGTAGTACGACCTTAGGAAGCTATTCTCGCTATATAGAGTTGTGTCCTCCACCGTTTGGTTATCCTTCCAAACATATGGAGAGTTTGCATTGCCCCTTGCTTCGTAGACTTATGATTAATGCCATGCTGCATGAGTCTCATCATTTGTCATGATATTGTCCAAGGGAATTTTGTCACCAAGCCTAAGTCGACCCCTCTGCAATTTGTCTCTTGCCCTCATACCCAACCATCCTGAATGTCCAATCAAGTCCTTGTTCGAAATCAATGAAGCCTTCAGTCTGATCATCAAGTCCGTGACTGACGAACCATCAAAGACCTCTAGGTAGTGCAATTGTACACTCATATTACACTCCTACCCAAGTTTTGAAGATTTTGAAGTAGTTGCTTGAGCTCTGAAGACCTCATCTCTAGCCATCAGGCCGTATCAGCTTCTAGAAGATGGATACTCTATATGTATATCTTTTTGATTTTGAGATGTAGCTCCGCTGTGTATTGTCCGCGGCTACTCTTTATATAGTTATATGACATGGATCTACAATGTATTTGATTGGTAGCCATGATTCTATTTTATCTTGAGCATGGGTATGCCCGCCTCGATGAGATATTTTTTATTTTGCAGATGGCGCCTCCCGATTCCTGATCCTTGGGCTCAATCGTTCGGCACATCAGTAAAGATTGGTAATGTATTTCGGCCATCAGATGCTCTTCTAACCTCACACATTAGGGGACATCTGTTATAACCCTAAATTGCACCATACATGCTTACCTGACATCAGGCCATCTCAGATCCCTTCTTTGCCAAAGCACTGCTGAGAAAATCTTTAAAAAACCTCTCTTATGAGGGCCCACGTGCCCTACTCCATTACTGCACGTGTGTACATGCTAGCTAACCTAAAACAACCCGCGTGGATTGACAAAAGCACGAAAAGAGGAAAGTTGCCGACATAACACTCAGCTATGGGTGAGTTAACTGAAACTCCCGGCTATGCATGGCCTAGGGTTCGTCCAAATACCTAGCTTCTTCTAGCCTATGAAAGAAGGGCTAGGGGTCCCATTTGGAGAAGGAAAAATATAGCAAAGAAACTCTGCCCATTTGCATATTCCCATTGTCCCAACCCTTTAGCCTTCCTTGTGCCAGAAGAGATACAAAGAAAAGACGTTGGAGGACAGTTGAAGAGGAGCCCAGGATCAGGTTCGCAGAGTGGTGGCTGGTCTCAATTTTTTGTAAGTTGACTCATTCAAAGTAATAAAGAAAATGCTTTTCCTGTCCCAATTCATGAGTTATTCATAATTTGTTAAGTACATGTTTGAATCTCTAACCCGTTAGTCTATAGGTAAGATGCATGTGTAGTCGTTGCTTGTCTTGTATGCAGGTCAGCATTGGAAAGGAGAACTGCGAACAAGTGATCAAGTGTGACAAGGGATCGACATCGAATGCCCGAAACGAGGTAGGTTGATCTAGCCATACATTTACTGAAAAGAAATGGGATTTAAGTCTGGGGACAAGGGTAGAAAGTAGATTTTCTATAGGTCATATCTGCATGCAAAGTCTAACCCTATTTGCTATTCTGTAAGGAGATTTCCCTCACAACACACCCACATCTGTGAATGGAAAATGTGCTTCCCCTCCTCAAGATCCCATGGTTATTTTGGTTGGATTGTTGCGGTCGTGACAGTAACAATGGGTTTTGCATAAATGATTTGTCTCCTTTTATTATTGTCTGAATCAGAGTCTAAGTCGGGGTTTGGTTCTATTTCTTTGAGCTTGGCCACCAATGACGTTTTTGAGCAACATTCATTGGTGTTGTGCCAAGGGATTTTGTGGAAGTCGCACCACTTCCCAGTGTCCTTCTTCGTCTTCTCATTACCCTTATTTTCCTATGGCCTGGACTGGTTATCTTGAGGTTGATTGTTCTATGAGTTAGGGTTTCCTTTACCATACTTTGGTTGTTGCGGATTTTCAGACCCAAATTCCTGCTTATTTTGCTGCTTAAATTTCTGCTCGATTTTGACAACATATCTATAAGTGACTCTTAGTGATGAGATGTCGAGAAACTCAATTTCGGTTTGGATGTACCTTTGTAGAACCCCACGGTATTTTAGAACCAGATGTCACTCAGAGTCTTTGATACCCAGCTTGGTGCACAAGGTATGGAAGATATTTGTGAACTCTGACACTATTTGCTCCCTCTTTTGATGCAGCATGGTCCATCTCATTTACTAGTCATCATAGTTTCCCACAAGGTAATATTGCTCCTTGACCGCAACCATAAAAAAATCCCTAGTGGGCTTGGCCCCAAATATTCTAGACTCCTCTATGGAATTTTTCTCCCAGTAAGTTTCCCACCAATGTTTGACATGGAGGATAGATTTAAGGAGCATAAAGGTGATTTTTTCTGTGTCGAAAAAATTGTGAACAGAGAGATAACCTTCTAGAAAATTTAACCATTTTTCCAAAGCATACACATCAATTTGAACTCAAATACAGGAATATCAAAACTAATTTGTACCTTGAATGGGGCAGCGTCTCCAAAGCAACTACTTGACGAAGACATGTATGTTATTTTTGGCAATCGTTAAAGGATTTGGGGAAAATTTTCCAACATCTCGTTCCTCTGTTGTGCGAGGGCTTCCGCCAACAACAACTTGATGTGATATTTTTCTTCCTCGTTCCTCTTCTCTTCCACCATGGGAGGTTGTTTGGGCTGGCAAGAGTGTTTGTCCTCAAGAGAAACTAGCTCGAGACCCAACTCTCTATGCCTTGACCTCGTCGAGGACATGCACTAAGAAACGAAATTGAGTAGCCTGCTCTGATACCACTGATCCAGATTATTTTGAAAACAAATGAAGGAAGAGATATAACAATGAAATATACAGAGATATTGCAATAAACACAAAAATATAGTAATGCAAAATTTTTATTAATGAGAGAATGTATAGAAACTGTAAAATTACAGAGTGAATGACTCGCTAGAATGGTGGCAACTTATCTCTAAGAAGAGATGTGATGGCTACGTTCATTCACAAGAAGATGATGATGTTTACAATGAGGCTCTAGAGGCATTTTTAACATAAAGAAAATCCAAACCCTAACCCCAGAAGATGAAACACCAAAAGGTTTACGGGCCCTGATGGGGGTAGTCGGTACGTTAACTTCCTAAGGGTGTAACTTTTGCATAAGATCTCTGTTTAGGGCGCACAATAGCTCATTTGAAAGGTCTATCCGAGGACTACAAATTTTGTTGTCACACTTTGGCTAAATCTTATTGTGTGACCGCGATGGGCCCAAAAAAACGTTGTTTAGGGCCTCAAAATGGCTCCAGAAGTTTAGGACTTGAAAAATTGTAGAAAAACTGCCAAGGTGGAATCCTCTGTTTTGAGTCAGTGGAATAGATGGGTGGCCATTGATTTTCACCTAGATCAAAAGTGGACTTTGAGAAGGGCCTCCCAAAGGTGGTGCAAATCAACATGGAAAGTTAGAGCCACTTGCAAGCCCTAGACTACAACTACCTTTCAAGTGTAAAACTTGTCAGCAGTATGGGCACTTTGCAAAGAGTTTCCCAAGAAATCAATAGGTTTACCCCCCTTCAAAGTAGCCATTGATTCCATCCAATGAAAAGGAGCATGGATCTTTTAAGCAGGTAACTAGAAGGCACATAAATTTGTAGTCCAAGGGGCCACAAGAAATGAATAAATCTCATAATAGTTCATCTATTCCATCTAGCAACATATTTAAATCCCTTGGAGTAGTTGATTTGAAACCGAAAACTGATTTAGAAGGGAAAAAACAAGAAGAAGAGCTCGAGGGAAGAACAAATTCATTCAAGACTACATGAAATCTAGGGACGGCTCCATTGGAAGATCCTAAATTTGGATCGAGCAATCTTGAAGGTGGAGTAGATCCATCCAAGTCTCATGTAAATCAAGACACTTTTACACAAATAGGGAAATAAGAAGAAGAAGCAGAGGAAGAGAAGGAAGCATAGAAGGAAGTAGAAAGAGAAAATACTTTAATGCATAAGGTTCATTTCCCTTAGGCTTTTGAATTCCCATCATACTGCAGAGCTTTGAAGAAAGTCCCTCTTTCTTCCCCTCCCCTTACAAGGGGAAGGAAATCTAATCAGGAAAGATGCAAAAAAGAGACAAAACTAAATCTTTCTTTGGGATATCGGATCTCTTTGGACTTACTATTTAAGGGAGGGATTGTACTCCAATCTAGTAAAAAATAATGTTCTTCTTTTGTGTTTAGTTAGGCAATTATGTGTTATTTTTGCACTCTATTATGTAATCAATTTGTAAGAGTTTATCCTTGTACTTAGGAATATGACAATTTTTTTTTTTTAGGAAAGCTTGTCTTCTTCTCCCCACAAGTTATTCGATGAGAGGAGGAAAGAACTACAGGTTTTGATCCACCTTATTAAATTTTGTATTATCAAGCTATTCGGTGCAACCATAGCTCTTTTTTAATAAAAAAATCTATTTGTTTTAGTAAAAAAAAATCCCCATTGAAATAATTGATAGTAACCATTTAATTACGCTCAAGTTGGGTTATTTAGTGAATGTAATTGGCTAATCCAATTAACATATACAATTTGATTGTATGGAAAAACTAACAATTTCCCTTTTTCAATGTACCATTTTATTCATTTTATTGAGTATGATAAAAACCATTACTTCAAATTGGATAATTCTTTGAATTACTTTAACAAACATTTAAAGTTTAAGTTTTTATTAAATATATATTTTTTTAATTTGATTTTTTCTATAATTTTAAAAAAATTTAAATAAATTATTTTATCTCTAAATTTTATATATTCAATTAAAAAAGTCTATTTTTATATTTTTAATTAAAAAAAATCTAAATATATTACATTTATTTATTTATTTTTATTTTCTCTTAGCAACATAAAACTATATTCTACAAACAAAGCTTGTTCACATATCCTATATTGAGATCAATGCCA
>ML812977.1:0-24186 GCA_009831015.1 Picea engelmannii | reverse complement strand
CTCAGTTATTTCATACCTGTAACAGGAAAACCAGAGAGATCTAAGGAGAAAAATACAGTGGTTTTCAGCAGAACAGGAAATTCAAATAATATGACAGGGCTGTCAAGTAAAAAGAGAAAAGGGCATGCTGCGAAATTCCTAGCAGCAAAATCTCGCGAAAAATCTGTTGATGAGTCAAAATAGGGCAAAGAGATCAAGTTGAATCCTATTATGAGGGATTTGATCATTAATGGATATGCAGATAGATACTACACACAAGCTGGCAAAAGAAAAGGGAAGAAACAATGAAAAGAGGAGGTTAAAGCTGGAATGGTCGAAAGCGTCGAAGAAGATCAACCCAACTGGCTTGACACATTAAACGAAGAAATTGAAAAGTTAAAATGAAGCTACATGTCAAGCTAAATCGAGTATGTTTCAGGGAATTTTGTGATATTGTAGACAAATGGCATTTCGTGGAAAGATCCTAGGTATTTTGGTTTCTATTTGTAACTGCCCTGAGAAAGTAGGAGTTTGATTTTGATAATTTACGCTCTCTGAAATTGATGTTTGTTTTTGGAATCTTGGAGAAGATGATCCGTTTTTTGGGTCTCATATGTAATTTATCTATATATACTGTTAAAAATATAAATGAAGGGTTTGACTGGATGGAGAGGGGCCTGCCTCTGTAGCAGGAAAACTTTGTGATCTCTTATGAATTTTAATACAAGAAGAGAATGTTTTCTTGGATAGCCGAGATTCATCATGGTGTTAATGTTCAATATTTTTTCCTGTATTTCATATTCATGAGTGTGCTTTTGCTGCTAGTAATAATCTTTAAGTAAAAGAAGGAATTCATCTTGTTGGTGCTCCTTCCTACATTGATTATACTTGTAATATGTTTATTGGTTTCTGGTTCATAATTCACCCATTATCGTTGCCTTATTTTCAGTAGCCAACCTTTATGTTCTTTCTTCTAGAGGTATGCCAAGAGATTCGTCCTCTGTTAGATGCCTATTGTCATAGTGGTCTTTCCTCTTTTTCCTCTGCCATCTCAGATTACTTATTTGGCTAAACATAGTGCCTATTTTTCCTCTATTTCCTCATGAATACATAGCTTGCAATTTTCATATGATTTCAAAAGTTGACCCCATTTCCCAATGCCCCTGTTCTCTTGTTGGTCCTACCCACCCCTTTAAAAAAAATTCCTATTACAGAATCTGACCGTTGTATGTCCATTGCAAAATATTTTTGAGTATTTTCAGTATTTACACGTTTGAAAGAGCCCTCTCTAGTTGGAAGGGTCAAAATCCAACCTAAAGTTGGTTGAAACAGTTACCTCTGTCGTTTGTCTATCAGTCAGAAAAATTTACAGAGTGCTAACATTCTGGCACCGTTGCCGGGGAGCGAAGGTGAAATCTTCTCTGGGAGAAACGACAAAGTTCAGAACTGAGTACTGATGGTGAAAGTATTCAGACATAGAAATGTTGTACACCATTCACCTGATGACTCAATTTCCAAGAATTTAGAATTCAAAATGTTCATGGTGACTCCACTGCCCAAAGACTCAGTAGTCTGAAGAATTTATTGGTGACTCCACTCGAGCTTCAAATGCGATTCATAGACTCCACTGGAAGATGAGATCCCTTGACAAAGGTATGAAAGGGCATCATGGGAGAAAACAAGTGCCCAAAGTGGATTTTTTCCAAGACATCATATTTTTTATTATTAACTACCTTTTGTCCTTTCTTGAACATGCAAAACGAATTTTTCTTTACCTGTCGCATTCATATGATGATCATGAGAATCTTGAAATTGTGTATCCTCCCCTTAAAATTATACATATATCTCCTCGGTTTATCACTAATTTTGATCAAAATATCCCATTTGAGCCATGTGATAACCATGACTAAGTTGATGAGCCTCATGAAACAAGGCTGATGTCTCACCTCTTGTACTTGATCCAACACCCTCCAAGATTCAACATAGATACAGTCCTTTAAAATTACCTCACATCCTTCATGATTTTCCTCCAAAGCACTATAAGTACCTACCTACCTATGATTTTATAGACTTGTTTGAGATTGATCATGATAATGTTTGTATGAGGGCCTTCTCTCAATCTTTGAAAGGGGATACCAAAGACTGGTTTAAACACTTGCATCCATAGACAATGAGCTAATGGGAGGAATTGAAGAATGTCTTGTTGAAGTTTTGGGGAAAGAAAAAGTCTTTGGATCTACAACTTACAGAGTTCTATGCCTTGAAAAGGCATAGAAATGAAAATATTTCTACATTCAATAGGAAGTTTTCCAATATTTATTACAATTTTCCCAAAGAAATTCAACCCAGTGAAGATGCTTCCATGCTTCATTATGCAACAACTTTTCATCCAGATTTGTCTTTCCTCCCGATGGAAAGAATACCTAAGTCCTTACAACAAATGTTTAATGATGTTCAGGAGATTCAACACAATATCCAAGCATGTGAACGGATTCGAAATGCGGAGTTGGATGCTCAAAAACATGAAAGTGAATATGAACAGAAGATGGTTGATGGGAATCTTGAGCAGAGAGTTAATAATATCATAAGTCCTCTTGAAGATTTTAATGCTAATGATTTTGAAAAAGATTATATTCCACTTATTGAAAAAGGAGGTGCTAATTTAGCTTCTGATCCATCCCATGATAAGCATGGGGTTGATTGTTTTATGTATTCGTTAATGGACAATCAAGAAAATGAATTTGCAAATCAATTGGTTGAAGGGCAGGTTGATGTCCCAAGCTTTTCCTTGTTAGATGACATTGCAGATGTCGTTGATTTGCCTATATATGATGAATATGATGATGATTGTGATTTTGACTTCCTAGAACAACCAGTTATATGTTCTCTATCAGAAAATGTTCCTTTTCAGCAGTGTAATGAGAGCAATCAACCTACATATCATAGTTACAAAGAAGAAAGTATTAAATCAGCTGAAGGGAATTCTTTACCTTTATGCTTTTCTTCATTTAAATTGTTGAAAGAAAGTTTTAAGATCATCACTGAAGCAAAGGAAGGTGTGATGATGCCAAATCATGCTAATTCATTAGAGCAAATTAACAAGAATTGCAGCCATTGGTAAAAAATGAAGCTGAAGATGAGTGGGTTTAGCAATCCAGAAAAATTGAAGAATGTGCATATGACAACAGTGAAGAGAATGAAGAAGATTTAAAATCAAGTGAACAAACCTTGCCATTGTGCTTTTATTCTTTCAAATTGCTGAAGCAAAATATTTATAATGTTTCAGATCAGAAATCCTCCAAGATTGATGTTAAATATGAAGAAAGAAGTGGACTTGCAAATAAAAACTATCTTCCATTATGTTTTTCTTCCTTTGAATTGTTGAAAGCGAATCATGAGAAAATAGAGAAAGATGACCAA
Organism: Picea engelmannii; assembly: GCA_009831015.1. Classification (NCBI taxonomy): domain Eukaryota; kingdom Viridiplantae; phylum Streptophyta; class Pinopsida; order Pinales; family Pinaceae; genus Picea; species Picea engelmannii. The sequence goes on along the minus strand of ML812977.1, from coordinate 20,787 downwards.
AGTATTGTTGTTAAAAGTCATTTTCCTTCTCCTGAAATTGATGAAGATATTCAACAAGATTTCCAACAAAACGAAGTGCTTCAAAGTTGTTTGTCTTCCCTTATGAGTGATGTGGTTGTTCAAATTCCAAGGGGCTTGGACATGGATGAGGGTTTTGAAACTACATCTATGGATATTTCAATAAGTGAGAAAACAAATGACATAGGATTTCAGGAAAGAAACAAAACAGTGTATGCCATTGTTCAATCAGAAATACAGAAAAATAATAAAAAAGCAGTTGTTTTGTTTGATTCCTTTGAAGATCATGGTTTTGAAAATGCATCTATGGGAACTCTAGAAGGTGAAGTAGTTCATTTTGTTCACTTTCCACATTCGCAAGAAGATTATGAGCATGGATTTATTTCCCTCCTTTCATTTGAAGTTATTCTCAGAGCGGAAGAAGTAGAGTAAGAACAACAAACACTTATGAAGGAGACTTGTCTTTATGTTTTTGTTCATCGAGAATAAGTGTTTTATCATGTGCTTTATGACCTTGTGGCATGCTATATGGAGTGTTTTAACAATCAAAGTTTACAACTTATAATGAATTGTAAGCTCAGAAATAAATATGAAGGTAAACCAATGTTAGTATTAAATATGGGTTGCTTGCCACCAGGGGTTTCATTTCAGTCAACACTATCTTACAAATCAAAAGATTGTTATTTCCAACAGTCTCAACAAACTTTTCAACCTCTTGGTGGAAATCAATAGGCTAAATCACATAAAAACAAGAATGCAGTGGAAAAGGTGAAACATGATTGTTGTTTTGTGCATGTGTTGGAAGATCCATTTGCATTTTTGTTAGAAACAATAAACAGTCCCAATATTTTTGAAATTCTAAGATTTGAATTCATATGTAAATTCTTGAATGAATTATCAGTAAACAGGCTTTGGAGCAAGCGTGTGCAAAGAAACCAAAACCTAGATAAAATGCTTGCATGGTTGCATTGGCATTATGATTTCATTTGATTGGGAGCTCATTTCAGCACTTAGGGTAGGTAGGTGCGAATAAGCTTGATGATCAAGCATTTTTTCAAGTTTAGATTTTCAAATAAAGTGTTCAGTTAGATTTTAACAGTATATCCATTGTTCAGTCTCCAGCTGAAAGTAGTGTGCAGACTTCGGTTTTCAGCAGACATTGGTGACAGGTCAGAGCAGGGTACACACCTGTTTTGGGAGCAACTCAATGGATCAGGCATAGGGTCTACGCGTTATTTGCTATCTCACTGGGAGTATAACATCCCTAGTTTGATCCCATGTTATCACCATTTAAATTTTTGGTGTGAGATTGAGATTTTAGGGTTGGCGAGGTGATAAACTAATTTGGAAGTCCGATAAATTTAGGGAACTGCCAGAAACAGAAAAAGGGGTTAAATTTGGCAGAGGTGTTAGGCGAATCGGGCTCAGAAGGGTATAGATCACCATCCTCCGAGATCAATGGTTAGGAAAGATTTCAGGGTTTGTGTTGGCACAAAGGCAGACCCAGGGTTCAATGCTCAAGAGAACACCAACAAAACCCTAACTACCGGCCCTTTCGGCAACACCTGCAAAGCAGATGAAGTCTCACCCAAGGTAGAGGCAGGGGTGGTTGCAGGACTTAGGTGTCTGCAACCTTAGTTGGGACACATATCTATGATCACACACTTAGTGCAACACTTAGAATAAACAATTACTTAGAATTAACCCTTATCTCACTTCGCAGATAACACAAAACCTCGCAGTATATACTTAGATCTAAGCTAATTCCAGTACTTAGCAACATACAACATATTAGATTCAATAGATCAAACACTAAGCATCTTACATCTCAGATCTACATGCATACATATCTCATAAGCACAAAGCATCATTAGATCTATCTAAACATATCAAAGCACTTATCAAGAGAGAGACAAATACATCAACACAATACACAGAGTTACTGTGGTTCACCCCCACCCTGGGGTTACGTCCATAAAGTCTTCTTCTTTATTATCTCGGCCAAGAAGTTACAACATAGAGCTTCAACAGTCCTTACTTCGCACAGGACAAAAGATCTACACAACTCGCTAGATCCTTCTTCCTTGCACTAAAGCACATAGCCTTCTACAATATCTTGCACTTAGCTTCTTACAATATGCACAGAGCATTTACAGTCATTATTAACACTTAGCACACTTACAACTCTACGGTCACATAGATCCAACTTATCATCTCTCTTACTTACTTCATCTATACATCTATTTATACATACAAAAGTGGGCCTAAACATGGGTAAACCCACAGGACAACATCCCTTTTCTCGTTACATTATCCCAAAACCCTAAAGGGACCCAGAAATAGGTCTAGCTCCCTTAATTTCTACTTCGTGTTGCGCTCCATCTTTGACAAGATGTTGAAGTCCCAAAAATGGTCAATTATGATGAAGTGTTCTTCAAAACTTGGTCAAGGGCCAACATGCCCCCAACACTCACCTATGACTCATCCCGAGTCACTCTGGTCTGATCAACTCCACCTTGAATGCCTCGATCTTGGCTCGAGCTTCTTCGACCTGCTGCAATGCGACAACCTCTTTCTTAATGAATTCTTGGATTACTGTGTCATTTATTGGTCCTTCCAGGCGTTATTTTGCGGTGATGACAACTTGCTCAAGCTTGGCTCCCTGGATTTCAACTTCAGTGAACAGTTGGCATGCCTTTTCTTGGATTGGTTGAAGTCGTTGGGAGACTTCCATCACTTTAATTTGCAGTGTATGTACCTGTTGCTGAGTTGTGCATTGTTCTGCAAATCGCCTCATACTTTCGACTGGGGTCAAGGCCTTCATTTGCACTTGTAGCGTATCCATGTGCTGTGTTTCTTCTTGGAGTTGTGCCTCCAATGCCTGCAACTATGGATTTTTTGCAAGGTTCTCAAGAGTCTGGGCACTTCTAACACACAACTACTTGTATTCCAAGGCAAAGGTTTTTAATCGGTCGACTGTGTTACGGGCAGTTGCCTCCCTTAAATATCTTATTTCTTGAGGAGTCTTAGGTACAATATGAAGTTCCAGATCTACGATGCACTGTTGAAGTTGTTGGATTACTTCTTCTATTTGTGTTACCTGTTGTGGAACACATTCTTCAATCTTTACTTCTATGACCATCACAGAGTGAAGTGCTCTATGAACCCTTTCCTGTACTTCAAGTTGCTTTGCTAGCAACTGTTTTTTTCCTCATCCCACTTCTCTTTCAGGGAAATATTTTCCTGCTCTTCCTTTCTCTTTTTCTCCAGAAGTGCGCTTTGTACTTGTGTCAAAGCCTGGGTGGCTTGCGCTGTGTCTTCTTGGGCTCATCGAAGGTGGGCTTTGAATTTATCGACGATATGGTGTAATTGGGTGGGCTCATCACCTGTTCTTGATGTTTCAACTGTCAAGGGCGTAGTAGAGGATATTCGACTGGAATGGAGTACCTGCTGCATTCCTTGAATTTCACCCTTGATTCGGCTAAACAACTCCTCCTACTTTGCTTCTTGTCTGTTTGTGATCTCTTGTGAGGCATCATTCAGTGTAACGGTTAGGAATTAGAAGTCATCCGGTGTGAGGGTGGTCTTGAACGTAGTCCGGGTGGCCTTATATTTCTTTCGAGATGAGGGCTTTAGTGGGTAGTCTTCCTTTTCTTGGAGGGATCCTCCTCCTCTCTAGGCAGAGTAACATCACCTTTGTTTTGCTCAACTTCTGTCCCACCTAGTTCTTCACCATCACCTCCCTGCATGGGTGAGATCGAAGGGGTCTTCGTAGATGTGCTATGAACATCTTGAGTTTCAATATCCTTCTTAGTATTTCTTGGTCTAGGTGTATCCAGTATAGCTTCAGGGCTTTCCACGACAGACATTTCTGCGGGGTCTGCTGGAACAAGGAGGTCCATCGACTAATCCTTGGTAATCTGTTCCAAGTCTTATTCTGTCAACTTGTATTATGATTGGAGCTGTTGTTTGTGGTAATCAACGCGCGCTGTGATATACGTGAAAGGGCGGTCTGCGATGAATTTTATCAAAGGTCTAAACCTATGAAGTGTATTTGGAGTGATGCGCAGTGTATACTGGATTGCATTCTTCAATTGGATGTAATAGGTGTGGAAAACGACATTAGACTGCCATTGTTTTCTCATGTCGTTAGAGTACTATAGCGTACAAAACTTCGCGGCTAGTAATTCGAAAGGCTCGATCTCCAGAAAGGTGGCACCTTCTGGTAGATCCCAAGTGATGAAGGCGATTAGTATGAGCAACCAACTAAAATGAAACTTGTACCCTTGGTCTTGCGCTTCTCTGCAATCGAGCTCTAACTGGTTTACAAGATACTAGACCCAGTTCATCTATAGTCCCTCAACGCACTTCCTTGTGAGGTCAACTACAAATCCAGTCACCTGTGTTGGTCTATTATTGCAAACTAGCTTGCCTGCGATCAACTGATAGGAAAGGCACACTGCGACATTTTGGATAGAGGCTACCTTGTACCCTCGTGTGCCCTTCTCAACATCTCCATAAGTTTCTTTTATCTTCTGTGCTAGTGCTCGGTCTGAAGTCTTTCCTGGGTAAAAATCTTGTGGGTCAAGGCATTGCATACTAAGTCCTGTGATCCAATTGATCAAGGTCAGATCCATAGTGATGCAGCGGTCCAACCATAAGTATCCTCCATGGTAGCAGGACAATAACAACTTAACACATGCGTTGACTTTCTGGTGTCTGCCGAAGTGCGAGATCTTCATTACATTAAGTAGTGTGGACTGTGCGAGGTTCTGGGTCCATGACCTTGAGACAATATTAGAATTCTTGCCCTTGGTTCTGGTTAAGTATTTATGCGGAGCTAACATGCTGTAATATTTACGGTCTCCGAGGTTAAAATCACTGAACTTTAGTGCTACGAGCTTATCTTGGTCAACATGGACTGCACGCACCCCTTTCGGAAGTTACGCGGTGATCAAAGCGTACTTAAATTCTTGCAGTACGCTATCATGGTTGATGGCACTGCTTAGAGAAGGTAAGTAAGTCAGCAAAATGCGTGGGATAAGCTTGGAATTTTCGATGTCATCCTTGTGCTTAGTTCTTCTCTTTACATTGGCTCGAGACGTCCTTTCTTGAGCGGTTGATGGGGAGGCCTGTACTCCTGTCATGGAGTATGCTTGGACACCGGTGGAAATTCTTCTTTCTAACATGACTCTCTCAGTCATTAAGTCAATTGGGACTTCTTCAAATACTTTCTTAGCAACGCTGAGCTCGTCCGACATACAAGCTAGGGTCGACTAGCTCGGGTGTGAAACTAACTTCATAGGCTATAGTGAATGATATGGAAACAAGGCGATGATCACAGGGTGAACTAATCTCAAGTTTTTGGCTCAAATTCTCATTTAGAAAAAGTATTTTCGGTATGTGGCGCAACAGACTAAGTAGGTAAACTTAGCAACGGTCTGCTTCCAACGGGTATGAGGTTGCATTAACTAATGTTCTGTCCATTATGGAATGGTTTGATAGTCTAGTGGCGAGCCATAAATGTGTTCCGACCCATTCAGAGCTACATTCGAATGGTTATATTGGCTTCCAATTACTATATTGCTTCGCCTCAGAAAAGTGGCATATGTCGTTGTTCTGATATCCTGGTGAAGCTCGATTCCTGCGAAGTTTTCTCTAGAGTCTTCTGTAAATTTTCGATATTGGATTTCTTATTTCTTAGCTTCCTGGCATTTTTCCCAGTGAGTTTCATCTCGGTCATCCATTTTCCATTTTGATTCTTATCTTCTCTCATTATAGGCACTTCACGGTGATGAGATTCTTTCTTCAGATCCAAGGGTAATACTCTTTCATCATATGGATTAGGTAGCTCGGTCTTCTGTGGTTCCTCTAATGTTCTTATAACTTTGATATCCAATTCCTTGGTGTTCAGTAGCTTAGGCCTGTCCTCTTGTTCTTCCATCAAGTAGGAGACCCTTCTAGCCATAAATTCCATGAGTTCTTTCTTCTTCTGTTCTAGGGATTCCTCTTCTTCTTTTCTCCAGATTTGGTCTTTTTCAATCCAGATCTTACCTAACAAAGATGGAAATGGGGCATGGTCCTCAATAAATTTTATAACTTTGAATTCTTCCTCTGTCGAAGCTCCATGGGTGCTCATAGATATCTGAGTAATCCTACCACATAGGGTTACCATTTTTCCTTTAAATAATCCTATCTTTCCTAGCGAAGGCACCATAGTAGGCCTTCTGAGGGTTTCCCAAGTACTTTCTGTCATAATGTTCATCTGTGTTCCTTCATATAGAGCACAGTCAATGTCGAAGTCTCCTATTCTTACTTAGATTTTCTTCTTTTCTTTGAAGATCTCTGACAAACTAGCATTTTTATGTTCATCTAGGGTTTCTTTCATTTTCAATAACATAATCTCTGATTCTTTCTGGGGTTCTGCTATTTCTGGATCTGCCTTAGGGTGTCCTTCATTCAGATTTATTCTTTCAAGCTTAGCAATCATTCTAGGGAAATCTAATACTTCATGGTCCATAACCTTGCAACAGAGACAACTCGTTCTTCCACCATGGCACTTCTTAGCTAGATGTCTTGGTTTTCCACAGCTGTAACATAGGGTTAGTCCTCTCTTTCTCTTAAATGATCCCCTTCCTCTTCTATACTGCGCACTAGGATCATGGTAGCTAACCCACAAAAATTTATTTCTAGGATCCTGCATCCAACTGTTAGTCCAAACATTCTTTCTATGCATAGGTATAACCTATCTATCATTATTTTTATCACATCTATTCATATCAAACTTTCTTTCATCTATTAATGCCCTAGTTTTCAAGCTAGGATAAAATCTATCAAGCATACCTAAATTCATGTTTCAGAAACAAACATTTCCACTTATCTTACTTCTATAGAGCACAAAGCTTTCATATCTAAGACCTTTAACTATTCTTACCTTTATCAGAGCACAGGGTTTACAGATCTGACCTCTTTCTTGCAGATCTAACCTCTTTCTTGGCACAAAGCTTCATAGGTCAAGTAGAATACTGCGTGCTAAGGCACAGATCTACGCACATAACTTTCTTTGCACATAGCTTCTTCTTCTCTAGTTCCCAGCAATCAAAGTTTCGGGTCCTGCCAATGGAACCATTTGTTGGCACAAAGGAAGACCCAGGGTTCAACACTCAAGAGCACACCAACAAAACCCTAACTACCGACCCTTTCAGCAACACCTGCGAAGCATATGAAGTCTCACCCGAGGTAGAGGCAAGGGTGGTTGCAGGACTCAGGTGTCTGCAACCTTAGCTGGGACACAGATCTGTGATCACACACTCAGCATCAACAGTTACTTAGAATTAACCCTTATCTCACTTCGCAAATAACATAGAACCTCGTAGTATATACTTAGATCTAAGCTAATTCCAATACTTAGCAACATACAACAGATTAGATTTAGTATATCAAACACTAAGCATCTTACATCTCAGATCTACATGCATTCATATCTCATAAGCACAAAGCATCATTAGATTTATCTAAACATATCAAAGAACTTAGCAAGAGAGAGACAAATACATCATCACAATACACAGAGTTACCATGGTTCATACCCACCCTGGGGCTATGTCCACAAAGTCTTCTTGTTTATTATCTCAGCCAAGAAGTTACAACACAGAGCTTCAACAGTCCTTACTTCGCATAGGAAAAAAGATCTGCACAACTCACTAGATCCTTCTTCCTTGCGCTAAATCACAGAGCCTTCTACAATATCTTGCAATTAGCCTCTTACAATATGCATAGAGCATTTATAGTCATTATCAACACTTAGAACACTTACAACTCTACGGTCACATAGATCCAACTTATCATCTCCCTTACTTACTTCATCTATACATCTATTTATACATACAAAAGTGGGCCTAAACGTGGGTAAACCCATGGGCCAACATCCCTTTTCCCGTTACATTATCCCAAAACACTAAAGGGACCCAAAAATAGGTCTAGCTCCCTTAATTTCCGCTTCACGCTGCGCTCCATCTTTGACAAGCTGTCGAAGTCCCAAAAATGGTCAATTATGACCAAGTGTTCTTCAAAACTTGGTCAAGGGCCAACAGTTGGAAACAACGAGGAGGCTAAAATGTCTAAGCGAGCTCGAAATTTCAACCATGGTTTCCCGCAAAGGTACGTGGCATCCTTAGATGCATTTCGGGGGGAAAAGCAGGTAAACCCAAAACCACCCCATCACGCCCCCGAAATCATGTGTTAAATGTCATTAAATGGGTCAAATCCAAGGGTCACATGTGGAAATGAAACTTGACAGCCAATCTAATCATCTCGAGACACCTGTTTAGATATCATTCATCCGCGTGGTGCCAATTAAGCGTTGCGAAGTAACCGATTTAATACTCATCATTGGAAATCGATGGTCGAACGTGAGAGGCCATTATCCTTGTAAGGAATTTTGTCAGTAGCCCATGCTTAGTACTTGATGGTGACTGCTATTCAAAATGCAGGTGAAGTTACTCTATTTTGGGTAATTGACGGTTTATTCCAGAGCGAGATAATTGCAAATTGAATCACTCGTTCGATTCATATGCTATTGAAGGAGATAGGCTCATGTTCCCTGGGAAACCAGAGAGAGTTGAGGAGAAAAATCCAATGGTTTTTAGCAGACCAGGAAATTCAAATAATATGACAAGGCTATCAAGTAAAAAGAGAAAAGGGCATGCTGTGAAATTCCTAGCAGAAAAATATCGAGGAAAATATGTTGATGAGCCAAAATCAGGCGAAGAGATCATGTTGAATCATGTTATAAGGGATTTTATCATTAATGGATACACAGATAGATACTACACACAATCTGGCAAAAGCAAAGGGAAGAAACAATGAAAGGAGGAGGTTAAAGTGGGAACGATCAAAAGCGTTGAAGAAGATCAACCCAACTGGTTTGACACATTAAAGGAAGAAATTGAAAAGTTAAAATGAAGCTACATGCCAAGATAAATCGAGTATGTTTATTTTGTGATATTGTAGACAAATGGCATCTGGTGGAAAGATCCTAGGTATTTTGGTTTCTATTTGTAACTACCCCGAGAAAGTAGGAGTTCAGTTTTGATAATTTACGCCCTCTGAAATCGATGTTTATTTTTGGAATCTTGGAGAAGATGATCCATTTTTTGGGTATCATATGTAATTTATCTATATATATTGTTAAAAATATAAATGAAGGGTTCGACTGGCTGAGAGGGGCCTGCCTCTGTAGCAGGAAAACTTTGTGATCTCTTATGAATTTTAATACAAGCAGAGAAGGTTTTCTTGGATAGTTGAGATTCATCATGGTGTTAATGTTCAATATGTTTTCATGTATTTCATATTCAAGAGTACGCTTTTGCTGCTAGTAATAATCTTTAAGTAAAAGAAGGAATTCATCTTCCTGGTGCTCCATCCTACATTGAGTATACTTGTAATATGTTTATTGGTTTCTGGTTCATAATTCACCCATTATCAATGCCTAGTTTTTAATAGCCACCCTTTATGTCCTTTCTTCTAGAGATATGTCAAGAGATTCATCCTCTGTTAGATGCCTCTTGTCATAGTGGTCTTTCCTCTTTTTTCTCTGCCATCTCATATTGCTTATTTTGCTGAACATAGTGCCTATTTTGCCTCTATTTCCTTGGGAATACATAGCTTGCAATTTTCATATGATTTCAGAAGTTGACCACATTGCCCAATGGCCCTGTTCTCTTGTTGGTCCTACCCACCCCTTTAAAAACTTGTCCTATTACAGAATCTGACCTCTGTGTTTCCATTACCAAATATTTTTGAGTATTTTTAGTATTTACACATTTGAGAGAGCCCTCTGGTTGGAAGGGTCAGAATCCAACGTAAAGTTGGTTGAAACAATTACCTCTGTCGTTTATCTATCATCCAGACAAATTTACAGAATGCTAATAGGTACATCTCCTCAGACCATTTTGACTGTGGTTTTGGAGAACATATCAAGTTAAGGCTATATTTCTAAGAACCAAACACATCTATAATTTGGACTTTAGAGGGGCCATTACCTTCCATATAATTTCCACCACCAAGCCTCCTCTTCTTGATGAGTTTCATCACACAATTTTATAACCTTAGCTAGAAATGTAATCCCCCGAGGAAACATTTTTGGACCAAACAAGGACATCCTCATCATTATTTAATTTGATATTCCTTTTTGAAGTTGTCCCACATATTCCTTACACATCCCTTTTTCTTACTTTGTCAGCCCTAAATCCTTTCCATTTTCCCAACCTAGTTGCCATAGAGAAGTGTTTAGATCGTCCATTTCCTATCTTGATGTGCAAATACATTGACTTTGCAAGAATCCTATTAAATCCCAAGAGAGTTTAAAAATATCTCAACTTCTAACCTAAGGATACACTTAAATTCTAACTCTATCACCTTTTCCTACTTTCCAAACAAGTGTTTCTCACCAAGGGAAAATCCAATACCAAGGCCTTCCATAATATTGACTCATTATGGAAAGTTTTGATCTTTTTCCTTATCCATCCTTACAAGGAGATAAGTTCAATACACTTTTGAATAACCTTAGCAAAAGGATGAACATTTTTTAATCCCTAGCCACCTTTATCTTTGGGTTTAGCCAAGACCTACCATTTTGCAGCTGGATGGATAACTTCTTTCTCTCACTCACATGTCCATAGGAACTTAAATCATCTCTTCCTAAGTGATTCCATGACCCCTTTAGGAATGAAGAGAATAATATGCTAGTAAACTAGAATTACTTCTAGCACCGACTTAACCAAAGTCAATCTACCTCCCAATGAAAGCCAATGACTGCACCACTGCTTAGTCCATTGTTCTATATTGTCAATCAACCACTAGCAATATTTATTCCTTTTGTCACTTGGTTTCAAATAAAAACCCAAATACTTGGACACTACAATGGGAAAACCTATAAGATCCTTCCCATATTTTCCTCCTTCACACCATTAAAGATAATGGAAGATTTTTTCATATTGATTTCCGTACTTGAAGCTATACAATATAAGTCAAGAATATCCTTTAGATTATTTACCTATTTTTTAGAGCCATCACAAAATAATGATACACCATCAAAAAACAACGAAATTTATAAAAAATGAGGACCTTGCCAATTTAATCCCATTTAGAGCACATGTTTTTTTTCCTCGATAATAGATTTGCTTAAGTCTTGAATTAAAAATAATCAAGAAGAGTAGATGTGCTAGAGGATCAAGGGAATCCTTTCCTTAGCCCCTAGAATGCTTAGAGAAACCCGATGTTGAACCATTGATCAAAATAACAAAGGAGACAAAATATAGATACCCCATGATCCAATCGACCATTTGAACACCAAATCCTATATGAAGAAAAATTAATCTCAAATAGATCCAGTATGATATATCATATTCCTTAGATAAATCTAACTTCATGACTATTGCATTTACCCTCTAAATTTCAATAGTATGTAAATCCTCATGTGCTATCCCAATAACTTCATGACTCCTATCTACCATGCAAGAAGCCAAACTATTCTTTTGAAATGGATTCATCGAATATATTCTTCATAACCTAAATACAATTACTTTAGCTATTCTCTTATTGAAGAATTTGCATAAGTAAATGGGCCTAAATCAATAAAATGATTCATAGGGATCAAGGAAATAAAGGTAGAATTGAATGCCCCAAGCACTTACCATGTTATTATATTTTCTTTCACAATCCTCAACAAATCCTCTTCCAACAAGTCAAAGAACCCTATAAAAAATACAATCTCCACCCACCAATCCTAGGGATCTTTTCTCTCTAGAAGGGAGAAAGGAACTACTATTCACTATTAACAATTCATTCTCCTCTGCCCCTATAAAACTAGGGAAAAAGGAATTAATCTTCACCATTTCAACAATATTGATTCTACTTGCCCTTTTTTATAAGCTCTTTAAATGGGACACTCCCATATCTAGCCATCAATATTTTTCATTTCCTAGATATTATTAATATATTTCCTATGGTTTGCATACTTATGGAAGTAACTTGTATTTTCATCCCCACTGGCTAACCAAAGAGCCCTTCTCTTTAACCTCCACTAGGCCTCCTTTTCTTTCAACAATTTACTCTTATCATTTTCTAGATTCGTTAATCAAAGTCTTTCATTTTCATTAAAGCTTGTTACATAATATTGAGAATATATATATTTTTATATCCTTATCAAGTAATACTAGATCTTTCTCATCTTTACTCCTCTTACCATAATCTCATTATGTTACAACAATTTTAACATTTTTGAGATTAGCTACCAGCTAAAGGCTAGCTAACTTCCTTGAGGAGGGATCAAATCTCACACATTTTGAATTGACAAGGTTTATAATTCCATCATCCTTTAACACCCAGGAATCAAATTTAAAATGGATACAATGTTTTCTATCTTCGCTTTTTATTTGAAGAAGAATTAGAAGGTGATTGACATCCCCCCCTATATCCATAACTTGATTTTTTCTATATCATTTAGGACTAATTTTGACACTAAAAATATATTGATCATTTTGGGATTTTTCTCATCCCCAATCCTTAGATTTCTCCAGTTTGGGGTGATTTTTATAGTCTCCACATCTACCATCCTAGCCTCTTCAATTTGTTTTATAAAAAAATCTACCAATGGGTCCTCCCTAACCGAGTTCCCCCATATTCTAGATATTTTTCTCATGAGATTAAGATCCCCTCCTATAATTGGCATTTCACCTTTTACAACTTACTAATCTAGAATATCCTCCAAGAAAACTATCCTCTCCCCATATGGCCCATATATATTGACTATATTGAAAGGATTTCCCAAGCTTTAGAGAATATAGAATAACTCAAATCCCTAAATTCAAAACTAGAGAGTATGTTAATATGAGTAATTTTTTCCTCTTCCCAATCAACAAAACCCTTAAATGACCTACAAAGTCTAATTCTAAAAATCCCCACTCCTCCCATGACTTTGAAATATCCTTGATAAACTTTTCCCCCTCCCTTATGGTTTCTTGAATTATAATAATATTAGGTCCTGTGGAGATCCACAAGTCTACTCAAGGAGAATTTGTATGTGTCCAAACCCCTAATATTTAAGGACAAAATAATCATTGGGGCACCGTCCAAGGGGCATGCCATTCTCTAAAGGCCCTTTTCAATTTTTTTTGTTTTCCCTCAACCACTTCCTTGATAACCTTGAGCAAGAGATATCATGTGATTTCCTACCCCTTCCATTTGGTTCCTTTCCAAAATCCTTACTTATCCCTCCTTTCAATCCTCCAAAAAACTTCCCTTATAACCCTTCTATGTATCTAAGAGGGTATTTGAAAGGATCACCCTTAGAAATATCCTCTCCACCATTCTTAGAAGCACAAAATCGTACAAGCCCATTTGAACCCTTACCTAGGTCACAAGGGTAAGATTTCCCCCCTTCTAGGAATACGTCCAAAGACTTATCCAATCCCAATCCCAAAGGAGTCCCTTCCTTCATACCTATTACCACAAAATCTAGAACCTTATTACAAAGCCTTGACAAGGTGCCAATACTAGTGGAACATCGAAATATATCACCACTGTCACTTAGGAAACAACATCCCTCTTTTTTAGTGAATGATAAATCCAATGCAAGGGACTCCCTAGTAGCTTCAAGGAATCCCTAGGAAATAAAATCTAGTCTAATGCCTCCTATCTAGCTACCCAATACTACCACCAACTAGGTATGTTAAGCACGTTAAGGATTAGGTGGTTAATGTAAGTCAATTCTAGATTTGGTTGAAGGTATTCTAAGGCTGGTTTAGGAGGTTTATCAAGTAACAATATCATGCAAAACAATCCTCAAACCACTCAAACTTTAAAGTTACCAATGGTTGTTCTAAAACTTGCATAAATGATAGGAAATTACAATAGCAATACAATTTAGCATTCATAATTAGTTATAAACTGGTAGAAAATAGGGCTAAAATAAGGAATAAATCCAGGGTTTGATTAACTTTTAAAACATGTAAATTACAAGGAATATAAAAGCCAACTAAAACAAGACATCTAGCTCTAATTATGTAGAAATATAAATCATCAAGGAAAATTTTATATAATAAAATGATTTTAGGTCAAACATGGAAGAAAACCCTAGGATTTAGGTTTAGATTTTGAGTTTAGTGCTCCATCCTTAGTTTGTTCTTCAAATCCCTCTCGTAAAACCATAGACTTTACTTCTGTGATATACCAACAAAGAACCCACAGGAAAGGTTGTCGTCTTTCCTCTAGCCCCAACTAAGTTACACTAATTGCTCCTGATATTTTATAGCCAGGTTTCCAAAGGAAATGTATATTAGGGATGTTAGTTATTGCATATCCAAACATTGTAGGCAACTCTTGTCCTCCTCCTCCTAAATACTAGTGGTGGAATCCCTTCCTTGTAAGAAATTAGGAAGGAAAATAGGTCCCATCACCAAAGGAGGTCATCCATTCAAAGAGAGTGCCATTACTATGTCCCTCCCTTCTATCTCCTCAAATGTGTTTTCTAGAACATAGTCCCCTTTACTCTAATTTTGTGATTCATAGAGAGTGGTATTGAAAATAATGTCTAATGGATCTTCAACAAGATCGATGGATAGTAGGTCGCTTGGCCTCAAAGGTGGGATATTACATGGGAGACAAGTGATCATTTTATCGAGATTGTTTGCTTCACTTACTACACTTTGTAGGTCCCATGCACCCATTAGGATATTTCAAGTTAGCATGGTAGAAATAATCTAAAACTGATAGTGTTAGGAAGAGAAGCAACAAAAACATAGTAGTAGTAAGAAGTAACTTGGGATGAGATAGAGAGAGGTACTTACTTTTGAAAGGAATTTTTCCATGTGAAAGAAGGAAGTTAGTGTAGCACTAAGAAATGGAGAAAGCTACAGAGTAGTGTCAGAAGAGAAAACCTCACCATCATAGAACCAAATCACTGCCACCACTCAGGAGCTCAACTCAATGGGTAGAATATGATCCCTCCAAATTATAATATGAGGAAGGAGGAGATGTGGATGATAAGTTTAATAATATTGCATCTTCTTCTTCATCATCAATCTCCATAAAGTGAAGATGCTAAAAGAGACGGAGTTTGAAATATCTGCTCTTGTATAGAGGTAAGAGCGAGGGCATATGCCACATAGCTAGATAGTGACTCTGGGATATATCCTTCTCCATCTCTGCAAAACAATCCTCGGAGAAAAAAAAATACCTAAACAAGTTGAAAAGGTAAAGCTTGTCGGAGTCAAGAAGAAAAACACAAACCCAAAATCGAATCTAAACAAGGACTTTGCTAGAAGCGCAGTCCCTATATCCACCTACGAACTTCACTACATAGAAAATATATCCCAAGAAAAATATCTCAAGACATAGACATTCCCTCCTTATATATAAGGCCTCCTCAGTTTCCTTACTGCTCTAGATGAAGCATCAACCTGAATTTCTTCACTTTTCGGCACCCAATGAGATTTTATGCAATGGCTAGTAAATGCATGTCATTAATGTGGAGATTAAATGAAGCAAATATATTTTAAAATCATTGCATGTGTATGTGTTCATGCAAGAAGAAAACATAGTTAATGTACATTCATTAAAGGCCATGTGATGGATATTTTCAATAGTTAAATAAATATTTAAGCTCTTAATAACATGCCCATTCATGATGAAAACACATGGAGATGTGGCAGTGATTCAAGCTACTAATGTGGACCTTATAAAAAATGTTGATAGTTGAGAATGTTGTGTCTTTGTAGTAGCTGTAATGTGTGTTACTTCTACGACAAGTTCAAAATCAAAATTTCATGAAATATGAGCCCTATGATGAGTTAAGCTACTAATGTGGGCCTTATAAAAAAGTGTGGATAGTTGAGAATGTTGTGTCTGTGTAGTAGATGTAATGTGTGTTACTTCTACGATAAGTTCAAAATCAAAATTTCATGAAATAGGAGCCCTACTTGAGGCAAACACTTACATTTGTTTTTGGATTTTTATATACAATGAAGAAAAATGGTAAAACAAAGGTACATATATGTATAAACTCAAATTTAAAAGAAACAGATCATATTTAGTGCATGAAAACTATCTGAAAATAAATTGGTAATCACTTATAAATTGGTAATTTGTAACTTGGATGAATTTTATAAAATATATTTTAGGTTAACTCTCTTGATTCACATATTTGTAAATGAATGCTTTATTTTCCCTTGGATTCCTTCATCACATGGTAGAACAAATTTTTCCATTGCATTAACATCGTTGGACTTTGAAGAGTTCAAATTTTACCCAACTAATACCACCTATTAACACATAGAATTGTAGGGGTCAAAAAGTCATTTCAGTCTTTGTTTCCGAGTCATAGGTTTTTATAGTTTTTATGACTTCTTTCTATAATCATTTTTCAACTTTTGATTTAAATAAACCAAGTTAGTTTAGCCTTGGTATAGGGTCTTTGGGTTATGTCTTTGTTATCATGACAAGGAGTGATAAACCCTCATGAGTCACATCTTTAAAAATCCTTATTATCACCTTGACATGTCACCTCCATGACTGTATGAAAGATATCTATCTATCACCTTTTATTTGTTCAGTTGTCAAGTCAATTTTAATTCAAGCGCTGCCAACTCACTAGGAGAGTTCGCAGCGTACTCAAGTGCTCCATTCATTCATTGCCATAATTACCTTTTTGTCATGCTAAGGGATTTCATTGTTTTCAGAGCCTATTTTTAACAAATTTTCCAGGATCAGGTCTTTGGACATCCTAAAATTCTCCTCCAAGCATGAAAATCTTGTTTGAATCAAGCACTTTGAACTGGTAGATAGGTGCTATGAACTTCGTTGCGAAATCATTTCATGTCGCAGAGTCTTCTAAATATTTGATCATAACGTTTGAACATCGATGTGTGTTTTTTTGAATTTTTTTTGGAGAAGCATGATATTGGCATTGACATTTTGACCAAAATTCAGCCCAACCCAGTTTGGCATTTGAGAGATAAAATCAAAACACCAGTGTGTTGTGAACTGGCACTGCAGACTGGATGAAGAGGAGCATTGGAGGTTGGATAGTTTGCAAACACATCTGGTCAAATTCAAAGATGTTGGAATCAAGCCTAGATCCCCCTGGTACTCCATGAGAGGGTTCATCATGTTTGAGGGTTGAGAAAGGGGTTTTGGATGGTTTCCATATTGGCTTTGCGAACTGTGTTGCAAACCCTTTATTCTAGGACTGTTGAAACTTTCATCTTTTGCATCCTTTAAAAATTATCTTTTAAAGAGTGAATCTACACCCCTCTCACACTTGAAATATGTAGTTGATTAGATGTAAACTAGGTTTTAAGATTGCACATGCTGTTAACTAATATTTGCATTGATAAAAACCTTATTTTTACAGAGATTTCACTTTCACACACCAATTGTCATAACAAATGACATAAAGCAACCAAGTAGTAATTATACATGTTGGCCAAGGCTGATACAAGGAGCAGCTCTAAAATCAAGAAAAAAATATGTTCAGCCTTCAGACCCTACACCAAATTTTGTCAAGTTATTGTTTTATACCTTTGACACATTTTGGGGTCATTACCATGTTTTGCCAACCATGATTATCAGTTTGGGTGCTTTCCTTTAGTCAAGATCATCAAGATTATGAAGTTTACAAGATTCTTGGGGCGCCTGATAGAGTTTTGAAATGATAAAGCATTGGAAAAAATGAAACGGGTTGCTACAGGAGAGTTCGCAGTGCCTAAATTCACTGGTGCTGCGAACTGGTATTTATGACAATTTTTTAAGAAATTAGCACACAACAGAGGATTGTTTTCCTTACA
Organism: Picea engelmannii; assembly: GCA_009831015.1. Taxonomy (NCBI): domain Eukaryota; kingdom Viridiplantae; phylum Streptophyta; class Pinopsida; order Pinales; family Pinaceae; genus Picea; species Picea engelmannii. The sequence continues at coordinate 2,923 of ML812977.1, read as the reverse complement.
AAATTTGAATGACAATATGGGTTCCTATGAAATTTGGTGTGGAGGTAAAATATGGTTTGTTTTACTTGCTAACAAAAATTTATCCCGACCCACTTCGTATTTGTGGGGAAAATCCAAAAACATCACCTACAAGAAAGTTCGTAGCGCATGCTATCATAGGCACTGCGAACTCTAACAGTTCGACAAATTCAAGCTATGGGAAGGTTTCTAGCTATGAAGGAAGGTTAGAATGGTATCCTAGGAGTTAGTTGGTCATGAGGGACATGTGTTCCATCTTCATATCAAGCATCATGACATGTTTCAAGAGACATTTATCACAATAGGCAAGATCCTGGGAAATGGGAATTTGTTAGGTGTTTGTTGGAATCTTTTGTAACAAGACTACTAAATGGAAGAGGATCCAATGTAACTCCTTGGTTTCGACCTCCTTAGGGTAGAGAGAGATCATTCACTATAAATTAAAGGTTTTTTGATGAGAAAAGGGTTGGATTCAAGATCCAAGAGAGGAGAGAGCTGTAGGGGCAGTATTTTTGTGTGTGACTGTAAGCCCGAGGGCATGTTATTGTTAATACATTTCTACCATTGAGGATTCATGAGAGTTGTCTTATCAACATGTTTTCTTTGTCTTTATTTCTCATTCATTTCACTTGAATAAAATTGTAGACTTGAAGATCATGGTGGCCTGTGATTAGGAGATTCATGAGTTGCAAAGGATTTGCAGTGATTGCCTTTTAATTATTGTTTTGTTCAAGTATTCTTCAGTCCATTCGATAGAGAGGATCTCTTTTTTATGAACATTATACTTTATGTTTTTTCCTCTCCATTCTTCTACATGATAGTATATAAGATTTGTTTGATGTGCATCTCAAATCCCTTCAATCTGAAGGATGTTATGACTCCATGCCCAATGGAATGCCTCTATAGACAGTTTGCTGCCCTTTTTATTTATCTTTATTACTGATACACCAACCATAAACTTGATTTTATTATCTATAAATTATGATGGGTATTGGGCTTGCACTCATGGCAATCTGTGTGTGGCTCTCAGTGCTAACATTTTTGGTGTCGTTGTCGGGGACGAAAGTGAAGAAATCTTCCCTAGGAGAACGCCATTGAGAAGATCCAACTCTTGATGGTAGATAAGAGCAGGACACAATCTTGACTGCAATCTTCTACCTGGGGACTCCAACTTCATTACAAATGAAAATATGGGTGACTCCACTAGTTTGAAATGGACAATATTCTTGCTCAGAGGTATGGATTTTGTGATTTCAAAAATATATCTGGTTTTCTGAATCTCGAGCCTGATAGAAGTGAATGGGAAGGTTTCATTCCTAAGTTTAGAGGAGAGGATTGGGAAGTGCCAGCTGAGTTTTTATTAGACTTTCATGAGTGCATGCTTAAGATGAAAGTTGTACATGAATATGTCTTGATTAAGTTGTTTAGATATTCTTTGGATGGAGCAAATTGATATTGGTGTAGATCACTCTCGGTTGCTTGTATTTCTTCACTGAGATATTTTCATGTTGCCTTTCATTTGTTTTGCAAAGAAAAATTTTCAACTGACTTTCTCTATCCATAATGTTGTCATGAATTCAATTTGTTGAGTAAATGATCAAATAGTCATATAGAGTATGCTGCAGTAGAAGACACTTTTCATAATGATCGAGAGGTTAATCATCTGCAGAGTGATAACCATATCGTAGATACTTTTGACATTGTATCAAATGTATCTATTGTTTTAAGTTGTCATGAAGATCAAATGGTTTCCTTTGAATAATCAAATGATAATGAGAAGATCTATATATCAACATGTGATAGTTTTGGATCTGCAACAAATATTAAACAACCTATGATTAGCACCGAGATCAGTGAAGGCAACTCGCAACAACTTTCAGTTTTGCAAATAGAGTAGATTGGAAACAATTATAAAACTAGGCATGTGCAGAAGAATTTCAGTTTTCAATTGGAACAACATCAGGAAGAGGTATTTCCTTATGGATTTATTGATCATATTGTTGATTATCTGGATTCTTTGAGCAATACAGATGTTAAATCATTCTTTTGAAATGAAGGTTGGTTATGTTGTCTTTTCAAACTACACTTTTATATGCCATGGGTTCCTTCATTTGTCCGATCCAGATCAATAGTTTTACCAGTTAATCAGTTTCTTGCATGGAGTCAATGGAAGCATGATTTCACTTTATTGAGAAGCAACATAGTTGGTTAGAGTGGGAGTAGGATGAATAAATCTCGATTCTTGAGCATTTTGGTTTGCAGTGATTTTGTTTTCATTTTGTGAATATTCTCAGTTTTCAATAAGGAGCGGAGGTGCTCTCATGCATACAAGTTGGTTGCACAGATGAATCCATAGCCCAATGGATAAGACACTGGAACTGCATGTTCTTGGTAGCTCACAGGGAGCATTCCATCCCTTGTGGAGACATATGTTAACACATAATTGTAGGGGTCAAAAAGTCATTTCAGTCTTTGTTTTTTAGTCATAGGTTTTTATAGTTTTTATGACTTCTTGCTATAGTCATTTTTAAAATTTTGATTTAAATAAACCAAATTAGTCTGGCCTTGGTCTAGGGTCTTTGGGTTATGTCTTTGTTATCGTGACAAGGAGTGATAAACCCTCACGAGTCACATCTTTGAAAATCCTTATTATCACCTTGACATGTCACCTCCATGACTGTATAAAATATCTCTAGCTATCACCTTTTATCCATTCAGATGTCAAGTTAGTTTTAATTTGAGCGTTGCCAACTCACTAGGAGAGTTCGCAGCATACTCAAGTGCTCCATTCATTCATTGCCATCATTACCTTTTTGTCATGCTAAGGGATTTCATTGTTTTCAGAGCCTATTTTTAACAAATTTTCAGGGATCAGGTCCTTGGACATCCTAACTATCTCCTCGAA
>ML812976.1:121579-173004 GCA_009831015.1 Picea engelmannii | reverse complement strand
TCTATCTTCATTTATTGAAGGATAAGGGAATTTATGAAAGTTGGCCATAAAACTATCTTGAAAGTAGATGGGGTGTGCTTATTGTTAAATAATAATAATAAATTAAATTAAACCTAAAAAAATTCCACTTACAAGATCGTGCATTCAATTTTAACATATTGTTATGAATACATATTTAATCATTGTCTTTTGGAGGACATAAGAGCATCTTGAAACAGATAAGGATAGCAAATGAATGATCCTAAAATTAATGGTATATCATTCACACCATCCATGGTCCAAATCTATAGAAAAGACATTAATAGCATATAAATGAAATATTGGAAAATATTTTGGGGTTGTGATATAAGTGTGCTCATATGATTCACCTCCCTATTAACCAACTCCATTGATTTTTTCCTCCATTCCCCCTAGAAGTACCTTCTAGTATTACCTACAAGATTTAATTGACATGTTTACAATCCTCATAATTATCCAAAGGTAGGGGTAACTTCTTCCTTCTAGTATTACCTGGAAGATTCAATTGGCAAGTTTACAATCCTCATAATTATCTAAAGGTAGGGGTAACTTCTTCCTTCTCATTTTATTATAGTGGAAACTTCTTTGTGACCCCTCCATAGGATCATCACCAAACAATTAGAGAAGATGAATGAAGTATGGGATGTTTTCCAAAGGCATTCCCTTGGTATGAAAACAAAATATGAAAATGGTTGTTCCATTATGGCATACATGTTTTGTTTTTTGATAGACAACTGATTGATAGAAGATCTATTAGGTTTAGATTTGAAAAATAGAGTTCTTTATGTTTATGTTTTATTACCTACAAGTAATTTGTTTCATCAATAAAATAAAGAAAATTCCACCCAAATAAATTTACTAATTGAGTTACCCGGTTTTCTCCAAGAAGGGAATAAAGGCACTCTAAGTTAAGTAGCTTTTGTAGATTCATCCTTTCAAAATGATCCAACCTTCAATTGAAGGACTTGTTCAAAAAATCCTAAATAATGTAGTCTATCAAGATAAATTTCTAAAAATTTTGATTTTATTCACCAAACCTTGAAAGAGATTCACTTACCGAATTGAAAATAAACTAATTCATAACATAAGTAGTCAAATGACATTCAAGTTACTTTCAAGTAAAATATAGAACACTCTCATTATTATACGTTGTACTATTAAAAAAACATTATGTCAATGGATAAGGATTAGGTTTTTTCATTAACTATTGACTCTAAATGATGTGCAACTTGGCAACGACCTATCCCCAACTGACAATGCACAGTAGATACCTAGATTGCAATGGTCTAAATCCAACTTACAATTCATAACAAAGACCCAGTGGGAAATGGCCTAGATTCATCTTAGAGTGTAGTGTAGAAACCCAACTTACAATAGAAGAGAACCAACTCGAAATTGGTGATATGGAAATTATGCAAGTTGAATGCATGTTTGCCTAAATGTCTTAGGATTCATAGCCATAACCAAATCAACCACTTTAGAATATGTATTGAAATTATGATTATACTTTAGAGTTATACTTTAGCTCCACTTGTTGTTTTCTTATATTGTTTTACTAGACTATAAGGTATTAATTATGATCAATCAATCAATAGTAATCTCTACACAATGGGGTCAACTGATGATAAGGATGGAACTCACCGCCTTTTGATATTTAAAAAAAAAAAACCCAAAAAATATGCATGCAAGAAGAGAGTAGGAAGAGATATTTGTCATTCTTTTTCTCCCTATAATTTGAGAGCATCCTTCATCTCATTGCACTGTAGAGAGATAAGAAGATATAAATTGTATATCCATGTTTTCATTATTGGAATATATATTATAATTAATCTTTCTGTAAGTTTATCCCCGTGGCTTCTACTATCTTGTGATGATATAACTAGTTGTTTTGGTAAGAATTATTATTTAATAGTTGTTGAATTGTCATTTGTGTTTACATGTTTATTAATATAAGTCATTACTTCCTTAATTGAGTTAATTTTCTCCTTTGATACTAGTATTGTTGGTTGTGGAGCCTGATTATCTTCCTGATTCAGAGGCCTTGTTTTAGCCATGTTTGGACCCCATTTCTTGAAGGGTGGTGTGGGGGGTATTTCCTCCCCACATCTCTCACCAGGGGAGGGGGGACAAGAAATTTTGGAGCCCCCCCCCCGAAGAGAATTTTTTGGGAAAATTGTCTTGTAAAATATTGTAATTTCGTAGCCAATCTGGACCGTTCATTATAAGGTTGCAGATTTGACAGTAGAAGTTATGTTAGAGTTTGTTTTCCCTAGAAGACAACCCTCTTTTAAGATGGAATCCTATTGTGGTTGTGTATGAGAGCGAATATTGTATTCTGAGAGAGGAGTCTGTGAGAGAAAGAAGAGGAAGTTACAATGGCTATTTTGTAGGTTGCATCCCTTCATTTTTTGGATAATAATAAAGGAAGGACCTAACAATTTCTCTATTGGGCGTAGCCCACATTAGGTGAACCACGTATATCTATATTTATATTGTATTGTGTATCTTCTGTGTTTTATTTCCACATTTTATTTTATTTTAATTCATCCTATTTTTATAACAACTAGTATCAGAGAGAAAGGTAACTCGCAAGAAAAGAGGGTTCCTGGTTTGAGTGGGAGAAATGGTGAAATATGTAAAGTTTAAGGTCGAGAAATTTAAAGGCCAAAAATACCAGTTATGGAAGATGCAAATGGAAGACTATCTATATCACAAGGATGTTTTTCGATCGTTGGGTGGAAAAGAAAAGCAACCGACAAGTATGAAGGATGAAGAATAGGAGATTCTTGACATAAATGCACTGGGAATGATACAGTTGTTCCTAGTAGCATTGGTGGATTTCAATATTTCAAAAGAAATGAAAATGGAGGATCTAATGAAGGAATTGGCTAAACTGTATGAAAAACCCTCGTCCTCCAACAATGTATCTCTAATGAAGCAATTATTTAATATGAAGATGTTAGAAGGTGGGTCTGTTGTTGACCATTTAAATGAATTTAATATGGTTACTAATCATCTAAGTTATGTAAAAGTGGACTTCAATGATCAGGTTAGGGATATTCTAATCTTGTGCTCATTGCGAGAACGCTGGAACGACTTGGTCATGGATGTAAGTAAATTTGTCTCTGGCTCAAACACTCTGAAATTTGGTGATGTTCTTGGTGCTATCGTTAGCGAGGAAATGCGACGGAAAATAACAACTAGACATATGGAAATGCATTGACCGTGGAGAACAGGGGAAGACAAAAGGATAGAGGAAATATTTCATGGAACCACAAGAATTCTAGGAAGGGCAGATCCAAATATAGACTAGGAAATATAGAGTGTTGGAATTGTGGGAAGAAAGGACATATGAAAAAATACTGCAAAGCTCCAAAGAAACAAAGAGATGGACAACAGGAGAAAAATGAAGAAGCAAATGTAATAGTTGATGTGTTACAAGATGCTTTGATTATTTATTTAGATAATATTATTGAATATTGGGTAGTAGATTCAAGGGCTTCATTTCATGCCACACCCCATATGAAATATTTCCAAGAGTATGTTCAAGGTGATTTTGGATAGGTTTATTTGGGTGATGATGAACCATGTCAAATTGTTGGAATGGGTAAAGTACAAATAAAGAAAAAGAATGGAAACCAATGGCTACTAAAAGAGGTGAGACATATACCATATCTGAGAAGAAATCTATTTTCAACAACATAGTTGGCAAGTGAAGGTTGTATATATACATTTACAGATAAGGCATGGAAGGTCACTAAAATATCACTAGTAATGACAAAAGGAGAGAAGGTAGGTACATTGTATTTATGTACTGGTAATATTGGATCTTTAATCTCTTTATATCCTACAGGTGTGGATACAACACTATGGAATCATAGGCTTGTACACATGAGTTAGAAGGGGATGCAAATACTTCATAAAAGGAATTTGTTTCCAGATATTAAACAAGTTGATTGGGATTTTTGTGAACACTGTCTTTATGGTAAATAGAAGAAAGATTGATTTCTTAGGGTGGGAAAGGAAAATAAGAGTGAAAAGTTAGAGCTTGTGCATATAGATGTATAGGGACAAACTCATGTATCATCTCTTGGTTTCTCTCATTATTATGTTACTTTTATTGATGATACAACTAGAAAAACTTGGGTTTATTGCTTTCAACAAAAATATGATGTTTTTGACACTTTTAAGAAATGGAAATATTTGGTTGAGAATGAGACAAGAAAAATGTTGAAGTGTCTCATATCAGACAATGGAGGTGAATACTACAACAAGGGTTTTGATGATTTCTATTCATACCATGGGATATGTAGAGAGAATATAGTTACGGGAACACCACAAGAAAATGGTGTGTCAGAAAGGATGAACATGACAACCATGGAACATGCAACGAGTATGAGATTGCATGTTGGGTTTCCCTTACAATTTTGGGAAGATGATGTAGATATTGTTGGTTACTTAACAAACATAGGGCCTTCAAGCTCCTTGTATGGTGGAATTATAGAGGAGGCATGGACATGTAAAAAGGTAAACTACTCATTTCTTAAAACTTTCGGTTGTGAAGCATTTGTTCATATTGATAAAAAAATAGAACAAATCTTGAGACAAAATCCAAGAAGTGTACCTTTATTCAATACAGTATAAATGATTTTGGTTATGGCTTATGGGATTATGAAAATAATAAAATAATTAGGACTAGAGATGTGGTATTCAAAGAAAATGTCATGTACAGAGATCAATTGCGGGGAAAGAAACGAGAAAAGGAAAACACAAAATATAGAGTGCTTGATGAAATCAAAGAAAATGAAATTCCAAAGGTACCAAAAAATCAAAATGTACAACAATAGGAGAAACATGTACCTCAAACTCCTGCAAGTGTTGTTAAAAGATCTACTAGGTTAAGTAGACCCCCTAAACGATAATCTCCTTCATTGTATTATTTATTGTTGACTGACTCTGGAGAACCAGAAAGTTATGAAGATGAAATGCAGGTAGACACTAAAAAGAAGTGGGAGCAAGGCATGAAAGAGGAAATGGATTCCTCGGTAAATAACCAAACTTGGGACTTGGTTCAGTTGCCTATAGGAAAAAGAGCATTGCATAATAAATGGGTTTACAAGTTGAAGGAAGAAGATGGAGGAAAAAAATGGCACAATGCTAGACTTGTTGTAAAGGGGTTTGTGCAAAAGAAAGGTATATATTTTGATGAAATATTTTCTCATGTTATTAAAATGACTTCAATTAGGACTATTTTAAGTCTCGTGGAAGTAGAAGATTTGCATCTTGAACAGTTATATGTAAAAAAACTTTTCTCCATGGGGATTTGGAGGAAGAGATTTATATTCAATAGCCACAAGGGTATGAGGTCAAAGGGAAGGAAAATTTGGTATGCAAGTTGAAGAAGAGCTTGTATGGCCTAAAGAAAGCTCCAAGGCAATGGTATTTGAAGTTTTATAGGTTTATGACAGAACAAGGTTATATTAGATGTCATTTTGATCACTTTGTTTATTTTAAGAGGATAGAAAATAGAAGCTATATTATCTTTATATTGTATGTAGATGGCATGCTTGTTGCAGGGTCTAACATGTAGGATATAAATGTCCTCAAAAGGAAATCAGCTAATTCATTTGTGATGAAGGATTTTGGTGCTGCACAGAAAATTCTTGGTATGAGAATAACAAGTGACGGGAAAAATCACAAATTGACATTGTCTTACAGTGAGTACATAGAGAAGGTGTTGAAGAGGTTTAGAATGTAGAATGAAAAACTAGTTAGTACACCTTTGGCCAACCATTTAAAATTAACCAAGGAAATGTGTCCCAAGACCCAAGAGAAGACAGAATTCATGTCAAGGGTCCCTTATTCATCAACAATTGGAATCTTGATGTATGCAATGATGTGCACAAGACCAGATATTGCACATCGATCTAGTTGGATATTGGTGGTCGCCCACCTATTCCAACTGGCTCCTCGTGACAATTTTTAGTTCATCACGTTCTTCTTTACTATTTGTAATTGTGGGTTCTACACTTCCGGGGATGTTTGAATCTCTACACATATTCCAGTTGGATACTGGTCGCCTCCCACCTAATCCAATTGGCTTATTTTGTATGTTTTCATGTCAGCACATCTTGTTCTACTTCTAGGGCCGTTTTGGGGCCCTAAACAATGATTTTTGTCTCACCACATTCAAACTATAGATAGAGTTAGAATTTGACGACATAATGTGTAGCTCTCTAAAATACCTTTCCAATGGGCTATTACGCACCTAAAACAGAGGTCGTATGAAAAAGTTACGACCAAGGGAAGTTGAGGTACCAACTTACCCATAGGGGCCCACACAACTTTTGGCATTTCATCTCCTAGGGTTAGATTTTTGGATGTCTAGGGTTTTGACATTCATGAGTAATATCAAAAAGGCCTCTAGAGCCTCATTGTAATCATTATGCTCAGATGGATGCGCATATCAACCCCATCTCTTCTAAGAGATAGCTACCACCATTCAAGCAAGTGTTTCAGTTCTGTAGTTTTACAGTTTCAGCCTATTTCATTTATTCAATAAAAGATATTGTTCACTGGATATTTGTGTTGTTCTTCGTATCTTTATGTTTATTGTATTCAGTCTATTAATCAGTTCGTTCTGCTCCTAAATCTGGATCAGTGGTATCAAAGTGGTCTTCTCTTCATTTATTTTTATTTGTACATGTCCTCGACAAGATTTGGGTACAACAAGTTGGGACTCGAACCAATCAATCTGTTGCAAGATCGTCCACACCGAGCCCGACAAAAACCCATGGGGGACGAAAATAAATATGATGGAGCAGGAAATCCTTTTAAAATGTTGCTCAAGGAAGCCCTCACGTGACAAAGGAATGAAATGATGGACAACTTTGTGCAGATCCTTCGACTACTGCCCACAAGAGAAGCATATTCATCAAGCAACCATGCAACCCCCTTCAAGGTATAGGTAAATTTTGATATTCCATTATTTGAAGGACTGGTAGATGAAAATTTTGTAGATAAATGGTTGAATATGCTCGAACGGTATTTTTCAATACACAATTTTTTCGAAACGGAAAAGATTACTTTTGCACTCCTCAAGGTTGTCCTCCATGTTAAGGTCTGGTGGGCATGCTAAGGACTAGTGGGATACTTACTCTGAGTAAAGGGCCATAGATAAAATTACAATATTTGTGGTTTCCCCTACATGGGATTCTTTCTGGGATGTCATTAAAGAACAATACTACCCCATTGGAAGCTACGAGGACCAGTACACCCGATGGACCACCTGCGTCAAGAAATGGACTAGATAGTATCATATTTTACCAATATTTTCCATACCTTGAGTACCAAATTGGGTATCAAAGACTCTGAGCGACATCTGGTGCTCAAATACCATAGATGTTTTCATAGACACATTCAAACAAAAATGGACTTTCTATACATCGCCTCATTAGGTATGGGTTATAGATATGCGGTCAAGATCGAGCATAAATTTAAGCAGAAGAGGTGAGAGTTTGGGTTTGCAAACTCCTCACATCTGAAGAAGGTAAAAGGTGGCCCCAACCCACACGACAAGGGACAGAGAAAATATGGCCACTCTTAGGAAAACCAGTCCAAGCTGCAACACAAGAAGGGAAATGAAAAGACAAAGGACAGGGGAAAATGGTGTGAATACCATAAAATCTCTTGGCATAACACTGAAGAATGTCACTCCAAGCAGTCCCTTGTGGCCGAGATGAAGGTGTTTGAGTCCGAGGTCGATTCTGACTCTGAATCAAATCCAAGAGGGAAGGAGATTATCGATGTTGAACCCAGTGCCACTGTCACTACCACCAAATTCTAGTCAAGCGAACCAGAAGAACTAGAGGAAGGGGAATGCCTTTTTCACTCTTCGATGTGGGTAAAGGGGGCTCTTCTTCATTTCATTGTCTATAGAAGAAGTCAGAAGAACCTGACCTCAGCAAATATCGTCAAGCGATTGGACCTACCGACGACACCACACTGGCAGCCCTACACCATCGGTTGGCTTCACCAAGGAAGAAATTTGTGTGTCAACCAACAGTGTTGTTTGCCCTATGACATCAAGCCCTTCAAAGATGAGGTATTGTGTGATATTTCTCTCCTTGAAGTTTGTGATTTTATTTTGGGACAACCATATTTTTGGAAGTGTCATGTTGTGTATGAGTCTTGACCCAACACTGTTATTATTACTTTGGGTAGACAATTGTATAGGATACCAGAGGTAGCGTCGCCCAATGTTATTTATTTAATATATGCTAAGAAATGCAGTAAGGTCATTTCATAGACCGAGAAGTTCGTCTTCTTTTTTATCTGTGCTCACAGTAAGCAGAAGGTCACCGCCACATCCATGGCCTCTACACAGAGCCTCTCTTTGTAGTAGAAGCAAGTGGATAGGATCACGAAAGAGGACAGAGACATCTTCTCCTCACCCACTCGGGTACCGACGCACTGCCAAGTCAAGCATCCAATTGATCTGACCTCCGGTGCACCTCTTCCTAATGGACCATTCTATCGTTGCTCGCTAGTGGAAAATGATGAAATCAAGCGTCAGATCCAAGAACTTCTTCAAAAGGGGAAGATCATACCCATCTCCTCCCCTTGGGGAATCTTGATTATACTGGTGAAGAAGAAGGATAAGACCTGGCGACTCTGCATTGATTACAGAGCATTAAAAAAAATCACCGCCAGGAACCGATACCCAATTCCCAGGATTGTTGACCTTCTTGACCAACTCAAGAGGGAAAATTTATTCAGTAAGATTGACCTAAAGTCTAGCTACCACCAGGTTCCCATTGAACCAATTGATGTATGGAAGACAACTTTCAAATCTAAATAAGGTCTCTTCGAATGGATGGTCATGCCCTTTGGCTTAACAAATGCACCAACCACTTTCATGAGGTTGATGAATGATGTATTGAGACCCTTCACCAACTATTTTGTGGTGATATATTTGGATGACATCCTCATATTTAGCAGAACTTGGGAGGAGCACATGCGGCATATTCAGCACGTTTTGAGCACTCTGTGACAGCACAAGCTATATTCCAACTTGAAAAAATGATCCTTTAGCATGAACATGGTCCAATACTTGGGCTACATTGTTGATGAGCATGGGTTACATGTTGATTTAGCTAAGATCCAAGTCATCAGTGACTGGCCAGATCCCACCACACTAACCGAGCTTCAGAGCTTTTTGGGACAGGCCAACTTCTACCAACGGTTCGTGTTGGGATTATCCCATATTGCATGGGCCCTTAGCTAAGTGACCAAGGGCGGTGGCAAGGAAAATTTCATGTGGGGGAAGTAACAACAACGAGCATTCGATGATCTAAAGCATTGCTTGTGCTCAGCTCCAGTACTATCCTTGCCCGATCTAAAACAACCATTCAAGATTGACACTGATGCATCTGACTATGTTGTAGGCACAGTTCTCACTTAACACGGTCATCTGGTGGCATACCATAGTGAGACACTCTTAGATACTATCCAGAAATTCTATGAAAAGGAAATGCATTCCATTGTACAAGCTTGTCGTCAATGGAAACATTACATTTTGGGAAAGAAGATGATCATCCACATTGATCACAAGCCTCTCCAATTCATACAAACACAAGGGAAATTGCAGAACGATCGCCATCAGAAGTGGTATGCCTACCTGCAACAGTTCCATCTCAACATCAAGTATAGGACAGGGAGCTCAAATCATGTCATTGACTACCTCAGTCGACTTCCGATGGATGCACTCATGACTGTGCTCCCATTCCTATGGACATGAGGCATCTTAGTGGCCCCAACTTTATCATTAAGATCTGGAGTTTACCACCACCTATCAAATCTTGGGTATAGGTGAAACTGTCACCTATTTTCACATTCAGGACAGACTGTTATGCCATTTGGTCCATCTCTATGTTCATGCAAGAGAGCGTGAAAAGTTGATTTGGGAAGCCCACTAAAGTTGGATGGCATGACATTTTTGCGTGGAGAAAACTGTGCTGGTTCAACATAAACATTTTATTGGCCAAAACTTCGACAGGACATCAAGAAGTATATCAAATATTGTACTTCATGTTCCATTTCCAAGACATCCATCAAGAAGCAAGGATTATACACCCCTCTTCCTACTTCCGATAAGCCTTGGGAATCCATCTCAATGGATTACATGTCTGTCCTTTCGTCCACCAAGAAAGGCAATGATTGTGTATTTATGGTCGTTGATCGGTTTTCGAAGATGGCCATCCTCATAACCTACTAGAAGAATATCACAACGACAAATACTACCAAGCTCTTATTTGAACGAGTGTGAATCCATTTTGGCATACCACAGACCATCGTCTCCAACCGGGACAACAGGTTCCTCGGCACATTTTGGTCGACTCTCTGGTCACTGTTGGACACCAAGCTCACTAAATCCACTTCTTTCCACCCCTGAACAGACAGACAAACAGAGGTCGTCAATCGGATGATTGTGCACATCCTGCACATGTACAACTCTAAGCATATGTGTACATGGGATGAGAGTCTCCCCTATGTTCAACACAGTTACAACAAGGATCTCCATGTCTCCACCAACCATAACCCATTTCAGGTGGGGATGGGATTCCAACCCTTGGGTCCCATTGATGTTGCACTACCTCTTGCCACCACACAGAGAAAATCTTCCCATGTTCAGTATGAGACCGGAAAAGCCACCAGATTCATTTAGCGTGTTCAACACATCAACCAACAGGTCCATGAGATTTTGTATAAAGCCAATGCTAAGTACAAGAAGTGCCATGATCAACACAGGGTACCGCACTAGTTTCAGGTTGGTGACAAAGTCTGGTTACATTTTCATAAGGAGCGTCTTACAAGGGGCCATCGGAAGCTCCTCCCACTTCGCTATGGGCCTTACACTATCACTAAGGCTGTGGGTAGCAATGCGTTTGAGCTCAAGACTTCACCCTTCCTTGGCCTGCACCCAATTTTCAATGTGGACCTCCTTCGGCCATATTTTCCACCATTATTGGACACCCCAAAGATCGTAGAACAACTGACACCAACATATCTCAACTCTGACTGCATGGAACAAGAATCCACTGATCAAATAGTGGACACACAACTCAAGGTCACTCGCCAGCAGAGGATCCAATATTATCGGGTTGTCAAGGCAGGGCAACTCCTACACCAAGGAAAGTGGCTCACCCAGGGCCAAATTTAGTAGAATTTTCCTCACCTGATGGGGGAACTCAACACAATGGAGACCATTGCTTCCTAAGGGGGGAGGACTGATCTAGGTGGATATTGGTGGCCACCCACCTATTCCAATTGGCTCCTCATGACAATTTTTAGTTCAACACGTTCTTCTATACTTCTTTGTAATTGTGGGTTCTACGCTTTTGAGGTTGTATGAATCCCTACACATCTTCCAGGTGGATATTGGTGGCCTCCCACCTGATATAACTAGATTATTTTGTATGTTTCCATGTCAACACATCTTGATGTACTTCCAGTATCGTTTTGGGGCCCTAAACAGTGTTTTTTTGGCTTTCCATAGTCAAACTATAGACGGAGTTAGAGTTTGATAGTGTTATGTGTATTTCTCTAAAATACCTTTCCAACGGGCTATCACTCGCCTAAAACGGAGGTCGTATGCAAAAGTTACGACCCCGAGAAGTTGAGGTACCAACTTACCCATAGGGGCCCACATAGCTTTTGGTGTTTCATCTCCTAGGGTTAGGTTTTTGGATGTCTAGGGTTTTGGCATTCATGAGTAATATAAAAAAGACCTCCGGAGCCTCATTGTAATCATTATGCTCAGATGGATGTGCATAGAAGCCGCATCTCTTCTCAGAGATAGCTACCACCATTCGAGCAAGTGTTTCAGTTCTGCAGTTTTACAGTTTCAGCCTATTTCATTTATTCAATAGAAGATATTGTTCACTAGATAGTTGTGTTATTCTTCATATCTCTGTGTTTATTGTATTTAGTCTGTTAATCAGTTTGTTCAGATCCTAAATACGGATCACACATGTAATGGGAGTTGTGAGTAGGTATATGAACAATCCAGGTAAAGAACATTGGGAGGAAGTAAAGTGGATTCTCAGGTATTTGAGGGGTACTACTACTCATGCATTATGTTTTGGAGGTTCAAAGATTGTTATACAGGGATATGTTGATTCAAATATGGCAGGTGATAAAGATAGCAGGAGGAGCACCACAGGGTATGTCTTTATTGTAGGTGGAACAACAGTGAGTTGGATTTTGAAACTGCAAAAGGTTGTTGCACTTTCAATAATGGAAGCAAAGTATGTTGTTGTCGTGGAGGCTAGTAAATAAATGAATTGATTATAGAGGTTTATGTAGGAATTGAGAAAGCAACAGGAGAATAACAGGTTGTACTATGATAGCCAAAGTGCCATTCATCTTGAAAAGAACTCAGCCTTCCATTCTAAGACTAAGCATATACAACTCAGGTACCATTTCATGCGATCCATTTTGGAAGATGGACAATAGAAGTTGGAAAAGATACATACTAGCCAAAATCCTGTAGACATGTTAACGAAGGTAGTATCCGGGGAGAAACTAAGTTCCTGCTCAATTTCAGTCGGCCTTCAAGCATGAAGGTGAAGATGAGAAATTTTCCAGGTCCAAGGTGGATCATATTCCAGAAATCACAACAATGGTGGAGTTGTTGTGATCAGTCTCCAAGTGGGAGATTGTTAGTTGTGGAACCTGATTATCTTCCTCATTTAGAGGCCTTGTTTCAACTATGTTTGGACCCCATTTCTTGATGGGCGGTGTGGGGGGGGGTTCCCCCCCTACATCTCTCGCCAGGGGGGTCAGGGAGGGGGAGCGACAAAAAAATTTGGAGCCCCCCCTAGCGGGGGTTTGGGGGCAGCACCCTCGAAGATAATTTTTTGGGAAAATTGCCTTGTAAAATATTGTAATTTTGTATTCAATTTGGACCATTCATTATAAGGTCACAAATATGACGGTAGAAGTAATGTTAGGGTTTTTGTTTTTCCCTAGAAGGAAACCTTATTTTATGAGGGAATTGTACTGCGACTGTGTATGAGAGAGAATATTGTATTTTGAGAGAGGAGACTATGAGAGAAAGAAGAGGAAGTTACAACAAGTGTGTTGTAGGTTGTATCCTTCATTTGTTGGATAATAATAAAGGAAGAACCTGACAATTTCTCTGATAAACATAGCCCACACTAGGTGAACCACGTATATTATGAAATGCATTTATCTTTTATGTGACATCTAGATGAACGTTAAACCACCAAATACACACTATTCTCAATGTTGTCCACATGGCTACACTCTACATTATGATTTTTTTATAAAGAAAATCCTCATAAATAAAGGATAATATAGTCTAATCTTGAAGGTTGTTGCTCTTTTATGTGACAACCAGATGAACGTTAAACTACCAACTACACACTATTCTTAGCGTTGTCCATGTGGCTATACTCCACATTATGATTTTCTTAAAGAAAATTCTCACAAATAAAGGCTTATATTTTATGTGTCACATTAAACCACCAACTACACACTATTCTCAGCATTGTCCATGTGGCCAAACTCTGCATTATGATTAAAAAAAAAATCCTCGAGAATCTAATCTAATCTTGAAGGGCCCCCCTTTAGAGCACTTAAAAAAGCATAATTAATTTTGAAAAAGTGCGGACTTTGGGAAACCTTTGGAATTTCCTGCCCATTGCGATGATGAAGATGGAAAAATCGGCTAGGTGATTACGTGTCCGATAATGACTGATAAAAAGTTTAGGTCATGCTCAATACACATTTAAATAGTTTAAAAGCAATGTTGTCAATTATAAGGCTACAATCAAGTAAGGAATAAAATATTTATCAGGAAATATTAGGTTGTTATAATTTCTAAAAACAAATCTATAAAATTTTATATTAATGTCAATCTTGTTGAAACTTATGGAAAATATTATCATATTTATTTTTATTAATTTGTCTATACAAAGTTTTATAATTGTTTTTTTCAAAATATTATATTGTTATATGGATTTATAACATTATATTAATAAAAAAAAAAAAATCAATTTCAATTTTTATCATATTTGAAATAGATTTATAACATTATATAAAAGGAAATGATAAATTTCTGATAAGAGATTATTGTTTTATTTTTTAATTAATTATTTAATGATATTTACAGAATTTTATGAAAAATATTAAATTTTGCTTTAAAAATAAATGGATTTACAACATTATATAAAGGAAATGATAAATTTCAATTCATGTTAAAGATTATTGTTTTATTTTTTGAATCAATTGCTTATTGATATATTAAAAAATTATGATATTTATAAAATATTAAATTTTACTTTTAAAATAAATAAACTAATTAGAAATGACTGATTTGATTTTTTTTATTGAAAGATTAGTGATTTAAAAAATTTATTTTTCCATAATAATTTAGAATATTATTCATTTGATTTTTTTAATTAAATATAATATTGTTTAAAAACCATTATTAATAAAAAAATCTCAAAATAACAAGCAAACATTCTTCATATGCAACCATAAGGGAACAACTGTTATTAAAAGGATTTTCATGTGGTTGCACTTAAATAATCTTGTTTATAGGGTTATATTAAACATTCACTTTCTGATATGAGATAGTTAAAAGATTATGATATTTGTCTAAATCATCATATATAAAAACAAAAATAAGAGGTATAGTAATCAGTTTTTACTTTTGATTTGATTTGGTTAAATATTTAAAGTAAACTTTAATATTTGTGTAAATCATCACATATAAAAATAAAAAATAAGGGGCATAGTAGTTAGTTTATGTTTTTGGTTCGATTTGATTTGGTTAAATATTTAAAGTTAACTAAGTTATAGTTTGTATGTGAAGTGGAATTTTCATACTTAGTCGTGCTTTTGATTTTCAACTATTTTTCCATGTTTCCACCTATGCCATTTGTTATCATTGTCAAATTTAACTTTTACATTTTTGTGTTATTGGTAAATGAATTAATTATGAATTTGTTGTTTTTTTTTCTATATTATTAAAGAATGAATACTAAAACCAGCAATAGGTGTTAGATACACATTTTGTTCTTCAATCCATTGTTTTGGGTAAATGAATTAATTATGAATTTGTTGTTTTTTTTTCTATATTATTAAAGAATGAATACTAAAACCAAACAAACTACTTTTAGAATTCATGTCTAATATCTTCGGTCAATTAATCCATAGAATTGCTTAATTGAGTTAATACTAAATATTATTAGTAGCTTAAAAACATTTTCAAATGAACCCCAAAATTCCCTTGGAACCTTGGCCCCTTGGAGATCTTGAAATCTTAGTAGAATAGAAGGACAAATGAAAAAACAATGGTACTAAAAGCTTTAAAACTAGGTTTGAAAGATAAGCAAACTCTATCTCTTGCTTTAGAAGGCTATAATTAAATATTCAAATCATTCCAAAGGAATTTTCTCCAAGACATGGAATTAGTGAATATGTTCTCCTCCCACGGCCTCTCTCTTCACGTGTTTTCTATATATATTTTAAGTTGTAAGTTTTATGTTTTTTAATGTGGTATGTTCATTTTAATTATGGTGGACTATAATAATTTTTTAAAATTTTGCACATACATTAAGTATATATCTCAAATTAACTTGTTAATTTAAATTTTATAAATATAAGATTAATATTGTATGAAATGAGTAGGTAAAATTGTAATAGTTTTTATAACAAATTTTTCAAATTTTTTTATTTTCTTGATGAATAATTTTAAAGAAAGGACTTGTTTTTTTGCAACTATTCCTCTTATTAGTCATCGTCGAAGGCGTAGAGGGATTATAGCGATCGATAATTTGTTGACTTCATATTACTTTGTGGTTTAACTACTAATTTTTGCATACTTTCTAATGTTCGAACTACAGAAGTAAAAGCATTATTTTTTATATATTAAAAAAACCCATATATGTCATGATTTGATTGGATGATAGATTTGAGGTCTTATTGCCGACTTCGCTATTCCCAATGAATTATATGTTTCCATATCCAAAGTTTTATAATGTACTATGCTTTTCTTAATTTGTACTATTCATATTGAAATGTTTAGATATCCAAAGTTTGTACTAATAGATTTGACGTCTTATTGCACATGGATAGTGAGTTTTCATATTACTTTGTTGTCTCACTCAAATTTATTTTTTACCATAGTCTCCATTGTTCGAACTATTGTTAATATTATTATTATTTTATTACTATTACTATGTGTGATTTTTTCTTTATTGTTGTGTGCTTTGAGAGTCTTTGTCATTGTTTCATACGTAAACAGGCCTGCCATGCTGCATTCTTTCTTAAATGTTTGCACAGGGCGATGCCCTTCGACGGTTCTAACAGTCTTAAGTGTTTACCTAACAAGTCTCGCAGCCTTAAATGTTTATTGTACAGATGTGTTGCAATACAGTTACGTTCCATTTTTTTGATGGTGTTGTTTGCAGTGAAATTGTGCAAAATTATTCTCCACCGGCATCACTGGTTCAGTGGTTGATGCTTGTTCGTTGGTTCGTTCCATGCTTCTTGTTCTTGTTTGATTCAAATTTGCAAAGTTGAGGTCCCACAGTTGCAGTTGGACCTCTTCGTGGTTGTTCACTGGTTTATTGTTCTTCAACTTTGCAAGTTGTTGGACCTGTTGTTGCGGTTTGCAAGTTTTGGGGTTGAGCTCTTGTCATCCCTCGTTGACAGGTAAGTTTATGTGTCATCGTTTCGTTGCTATTCCTTTTTTTCTACTTGGTGTTTTACACCTTGCAGGTAAGATTTTTCAATGGTAGGAGTCCCCGCTTCGAAATTCTGTTGCAGAACATCTTTCTGTGTGGTCTTATTTTTTGTTCCTAGAAACCATACGTCTTCATATGCCAACTGCCACATCCTAGATATTGTGCCATAGTTATTTCAAAAATTGAAATGCAAAGGGGCTTAGAAAATGAATTTCGAGTTGTCACAAGAGGGATCCATCCGTCGGGGTGTAGTGACAGGGAATGCTTTTATTTTGTGGGTCAAAAACAATTGTCCACTTGTTGCCTTTGTCCTTTCCTTTCTATTTTGCAGAACATCTTCTGCCTCTGAGAAGCTTGTATGATGCACACCATGAATAGGTTCAAATCGGTATTTGTGTTCAACAAATTTATAGTGTTATTTATTTGTGTTGTTTCTTCTGTTTGGTTCATTGTTCAGTGTAGGTTTGTTTTCTTTTCATCTATTGTGGTGACTAGGGGGAATTTAATTTCACAATAAGAAGGTTGAAGGATACATACCGGGATTGGTACACAGTTCCGCGCTTGTAATTTTCTATTTGTCTTTTTTTTTTTCGTTTTATTCTTTTTCCCCTTTTCTCTATTTTCATACAAACTGAAAATAGCTAAGAAATAACTTGAAAATCACATTTTAAGAGATGAAACAAGTAATATATGTTGAGTTGTATGAAATAGATACACACTCCATTATACATGACAACATTGATGAGGTGTTTCATAGAAATGGGCTTTTTAGATTGGATGCATTCTCGTATACTGTAGGAGATTGCTTTTTCGATGCATTTCAGGTTCTACTGCATTTCCATAATTCTTCGACCGACCTGCGCAATGGATTGATAGATTATTTCTTGGGTTGTTTAAAAAATGGCGGCGTTGAGTGGTGCAGATCCCCGACCCTCGGGTCAAGATCCGCTACAAAGGATCGTTCTAATCTCTACTTGAGTTGAAGCGGCTCTTTCGATTCCCACTGGAATCTCAGTCAAATCGATCCACAGGTCCTTCTTCTACCCCACAGTCATCTGCACACGACCGTGCGTTTCGGGTTTCGGGACTTTCTGTTTCCCGATGTCGAGAACCTCTGTCTTCTCGAACTCACGAACACCGATATGTGAAATGCCGAAATGGTAATTTCCCAGACTTCCTCTTCTTTCGCGATTTCGGTCTTTAAAACACTGAAATGCTTTTGGACCTCTCGTCCTCAGGATTCCTGAACCTCTGAATCCCAAAAAGTTAATGTACCAATGTCCCGACCTTCTCCTTATTCGTGATTTCGGGTTTTCGAATGTTAAAATGCATGGACGCCTTGTCCTCGGAACTCCCAAAGTTCTGAATTCTGAAATGCCGAAATGGCCTTTCCTTTCGGGGTTGTTTTTTTTTTCCGAAAGCCTGGATTGCTACCACTTGTCCTCCTACGATGGACGGTCCACATTCATTTCACGATTTCACAACTTATGACCCCCTGTGACACAAATCCTCAGTCAACTTGAAATCGTGGTAGTTGAAATACCGACAGGTTCCTCGATCTCCGCCACATGTCCCAACGAATGGACGGTTGTAATCCTTTCTGGATTTTCACTGTGAAGTTTCCCGATCTGTCGTCATCAGGACTTTCGATATCCCGAACTCTGAAATCCCGATATGCCACGCCTGTTTCGGGACTTCTCTCCTCTTCTCTACGCGTTTAAGGATTAAACCCCGTGCAACTTTCGATCAATCCGATGGCTATCGGTGATCCCTGTGAGATCTAACGGCTCACAACTGCTCCTGCTATGCACGCCTCCTATACTGCTCCCTAGATGTGGAAATCCAACAGTCCAGATTTCTTCTTCAGCCTGATTTGACGGCAGCTGTGCTCCCTCCTGAGCATGTGCTTTCTTCCAATACTTGGAAGTTTTTCCAATTGCTAAAGGCCTCGACCTTTACTCCGTTCTATGACCCCTGCGGCTATGACTCCGTGCATAAAAGCACTCGTCGTCCTTCCAACACTTCAAGGCACTAGCCCTCTTGAACCTTTCTTCGATAACTTTGAAGACTCTATCCCTTCTGAGCTTGCTTGAAAATCCTCAAGTACTCTGGGGATAACTCTTGCACGCACTCATGGCGACACTTCTTCAAATATGCTTAAATATCTGAAGCTTTTCGACTCTGTGCACTCCTTGCAACAGTAGTCTTTCAACAATTTCCTCAGGTTGTAATCTCTGAGACTCTACTCGGCCTACGCACACCTTGCATGGCTCCTTTACTTAACTTGCACTTCTTCGAGAATGAGAATAACGTTATCTCTTCTGAGCTTTCAGAGATGAAACTCTGAACTCTTGTCAAAGCACTCGTTGCAGACAACTTCACTGCACTCCTTGCAGGAAAAACTCTTGCTCAAACAGAGAAACAATTGAAACACATTCCTTACTCTCTCTCTCTCAGATTTCAGACATTCAACAAGAAATCATACATACACAGCATAAACAGCAAATGCATGACAGAAAGAGTAAAACAACACTAGGCATAACATTCAACATGCATACACAGAGAATATCACCACACCATAAGTTTGAATCAAAGCTTCATTTATTAATTCAGGACTTCTGTACATAGGTATTTTCAAATACAGTTCTCCGCTCCTTCTCCTCTCTGTGCTCTATGCTCAAAATTGACAATTGATAATTCTTCCAAATGATACAAGACGAGGGTGCCTATAGTCGATTTTCCCTCCGCTCCTAAAACTGTCTAATCTGGAATTCAAAGCTACCTACTTACATTTGTTTTACATAAATGCCTCTACCTACTTCAGACGAGAGCGAATCGCTCAAGGTATGATTACAATCTGTAAGTACGTCTCCTCTTAATTATTTCATTTAATATCCTCACATTGATTTCAAAACACTTTTACATTGTGCCAAAATGTGTTGGTGCTTGTCCCAGCTGCCTTCTTCCTCCGTGTGCTTGCTACTTGCGATGCTCCTACATCATACTCCCTCGCTTGAAAATTTTCATGGACTCCTATCCATGAGCTCTTGCACAGTCTGTCCATGCTTCTAGATTTCGGCTTCATTTTCCCAACTGGCATCTTCAATTGGATGTCCCTTCCACTTGACCAAGTATTCAGAATATTCCTTTTGCCTGGTCCTCTTACTAATTCTTTTGTCCAGTATCATTTCCATCTGTGGCTTCTCTGCAACTGGCATCTGCTTGGCCCATTGAACCTCTGGTTGTTCGTTGTCTACTCCTGCCTCTTCAACTTTGTAAGGGTACAAATCTGAGACATTGAATATCAGAGAAATTTCGATCCCCTCGGGTAATTCAATCTCATAAGCATTCGCCCCAAATTTCTTTATGATCTTGCAAGACCCAATTTTCTTCATTTTCAATTTGTTATATGTCCCCCTTGGGAACCTTTCCTTCCTCACGTGTGCAAGGATCAAATCACCAACTTCGAACTGAAGTTCTCTCCTGTGTTGGTCTGCTCTTTGCTTATACACTTGGCTCGATTTTTTCAATCATTCCTTCACTTGACTATGAAGCTCCTTCATTGCTTTTGCGAAATCCTCTGCACTAGAACTCCTAGTTGTGTTCTATTCTAAATCCCTCAATTCAGAAACTCCTCTTGGATGCATGCCATAAACTATTTGAAATGGACTCTGCCCTGTGCTTTTGTTGATTGAATCATTATATGCAAAGTCCGCATGTGGTAGAATATTATCCCAGTGACTGTGATGTTCTATCACCAAACTCCTCAGCAAGTCTCCCAAACTTATGTTCACAACTTCTATCTGTCCATCCGTCTAAGGATGATAAGATGAACTGAACGACAAGTTTTTCCCCATCTTTTTCCATAAGGTTCTCCAGAAGTGTCCCACGATATTGGTGTCTCAATCTGAAACCATGCTCCTTGGTAAGCCATGAAGTCGAATGACTTCTTTGAAAAACAGATTCGCAATGTGAGTCACGTCACTGGTTTTCTAACACGGTATGAAGTGTGCCATCTTAGAAAATCGGCCCACCACTACAAATATCGAGTCGAACCCTCTTTGTGTTCTCGGCAACCCCAATATGAAGTCCATTCTTACTGCATCCCACGGCCTCTCAGGTATGGGTAACGTTTGATATAAGCCTACATTCTTCCTCTTTCCTTTTGAATGCTGATAAATTCTACATCTGTCCACGAACATTTTGACATATGTTCTCATTCCTGGCCAAAAATATGACTCATTTAACTTTGAGAATGTCTTGTCATGATCAAAATGTTTGACCAATCCTCCACTGTGTTTCTCCTTCAACAGATTCTCCCTCATGGAGCATTTTGGAATACAAAGTTGATTATCCTTAAACAGTAATCCTTCCTGGATCATGTATTCTGTCCATTGACTTATGTCCCTGAGAATTGGATTATCAACTACTTCATACGCTTCCTTAAAATCTGGATCATCTGTGTACATCTCCTTGAGATTATCAAAACCCAACGTTTTGACTCTGAACTCCTGCATAAGCAAACACTTCCTGCTCAAAGCATCAACAACTTTGTTAGCAGTTCCAGAAATATGTCTAATTATAAAAGTAAAATTCTACATATATTCAACCCATTTAACATGTCTTTGATTCAACTTCTTCTGTTGAGTTACAAATTGCAAAGCATGATTGTCACTGTATAAGACAAAATCCTTAGAATACAAATAGTGTCTCCACTTCTTCAATGCCTGGATAATAGCATAGAATTCCTTGTCATGCGTGGAGTATTTTATTTTGGCTTCGTTCAGCTTCTCGCTGAACTATGCTATTGGTCTGTCTTCTTGACTCAAGACTACCCCTATTGCAAATCCACTTGCATCACATTTTACTTGAAATGTCTTTTTAAAATCAGGCAACACCAGAATTGGTTGTTCTGTGATTTTCTTCTTCAACAAATTGAAGCTTTTCTCAGCCTCTTCTGTCCAGTGAAAATATTTATGTCTTTTCTTCACTGTGTCCATCATCGGTGCACTAATTCCACTGAAATTCCTAATGAACTTCCTGTAGAAACTAGCCAATCCATGAAAACTTCGAACTTCAAAGATACTCTTTGGCGATGGCCAATTCTTAATCACCTCCACTTTATCTGGATCCATCCTCAACTTATCTGCAGAAATAACAAAACCCAAATAAATGAGCTCTGTCTTCATGAATGAGGATTTCTTCATATTTATCAGCATCTTCTCTTGTTGTAGCCTCCGCATCACTGTGGCCAAATGTTTCAGATGCTCTGCCTCTGTTTTACTGAAAATCAGTATGTCATCAATATACACAATGACAAATTTTTTGATGAAATCCTTCAAGACTTCATTCATCAATCTCATAAAGGTACTTGGCGTGTTTGTCAAACCAAACGGCATAACAATCCATTCATACAACCCTTCATTGGTATTGAATGTTGTCTTCCATTCATCACCTTCTCTCATACGAATCTGATGATACCCACTCTTCAAATCAATCTTCAAAAAAAAATTCGCTCCACTCAAGCAATCTATCAAATCATCCATTCTTGGCAATGGGAATCTATATCTGATGGTAATTTTGTTAATTGCCCTTGAGTCTGTACACATCCTCCAGCCTCCATCTTTCTTTGGACTGAGCATTGTCGGAACAACACATGGACTCAAGCTTTCTCTAATCAACCCTTTGTCCATTAAATCCTGGACCTGTCTTTTGACCTCTTCATTCTCATGCGGCGTCAATATGCACGCTGCTTTGTTTGGTAAACTAGATCTAGGTATAAGATCAATGTGGTGACTTATACTTCTAATAGGTGGCAATGAACGAGGTAGTTTGTCCACTACTATATCAACAAATTCCTCTAGTAGCTGCTGGATTTCCTCTGGTAAATCATCCACTCTTGTGATGGTCAAAACAATTCTAGGTTTCCTGACCACGATGAATTGTGGATCTTCCTTCTTCTTAACCTCCTTAAGAAGTTCCTTTCCACTCATGAGAAGTACAATGTTTCTTAATTTAGGTTTCACCTCTTTGTCCTTAATCGACAACAACATGTGAGTTATCCCATTCTTCTCTAGGGTGTATGTGTTCTTCCTCCCATCATGAACCACATTCCTGTCATATTGCCACGGTCTACCCAGCAATAGATGACAAACATCCATGGGAATGACATCACACAATATCTTATCGTTATATCCTCCTATCTTGAATTCAACTAAACATTGTTTAGTGACATTTACCTGATGTCCTTTTTGTAGCCATGAGACTCTGTATGGACTTGGATGCTCAATAGTCTCCAGTTCCATATTTTCTACCATCTCTGTAGAAACGAGACTATTTGTTCTACCACTATCCATGATGACTTTGCATACCCTATATTTGGTCTTGCAAGTAGTCGGAAAAAGATTGTTTCTTTGCACTGGATTCTTCGCCTCCTCTTCTAGCATTAAGAGAACTTTCCTCATCACCAGTGATCTTTCACCTTCAGCATCCTCTGCCTCAACATTCTGCCTTTGTGATTTGGTAATGTGAGTCTCACCACCTTCTTTCTTCTTATCTGGACATTCATAAGATTTGTGTCCATTCTTTCCGCATGTGAAGCATTTTATTACTCCACCTCTGCCTCTTCCTCTTCCTCTAGTGCGAGGAAAAGTGTTGTTATCAACATACTGTCCTCTCTGTTAGTATACTTCCCTCTCTGTGAGCTTCCACCTCTCTCAGTTTGAGGTTGAGGTTTCTTCCACTCTTCCTTAGGCTTCTGATTCCTATCTTGGACAACTGTTTTGCCTCTGGGATGACTTTTGCCTCAGCCTCTCTGACTTTTCTTTTGGCTCAGCTTCTCTTTAGCCTTTAGAGCCATCTGATAAGCATATTCCACCATTTGAATGGTCATCATGCTAATCTCATCCTAAATGTCGTATCTCAGACCATTCATGTACCTGGCAACCTTTTCATCATCACTTTCGCGATGACCTGCCCTGATGTTCAGCTTGTAGAACTCTTCAGTGTACTCCTTCACTGACATCAACTTCTATCTCAAATTTTGCATCCTCCGAAACATAGTGATTTGATAATCCCTGGGTATGAATTTTGCCTTCATCTTCGCGATCATTCTATCCCAACTCTTGATCTTCTACTTACCTTTGCAGCGTCTGTCAGCTTGTAGTTCATCCCACCACAATCCTGCATGTCCTTTCTATCTTGTGACATCATGTTTGACCTTTTTGTCTTCCTCGACATCTTCATAGTCAAAATATGTGTCCAGAGCTCTAATCCAGTCTAGAATCTCTTCAACATCCAGGTTTCCCTCATATACTGGAATGTCCATTTTCTCCCTGGCACTCATTCTTGCAACCGCCCTAATCAGACGTTCATTTGTTGCATCCTCTACTGCAACTTCTTCTCCTTCATGTCTAGCTTTATCTTCACTTTCAAATTCAATGACATCTCCAACATCAGTTGTGCGCCTCTGTTTTATTTCTACGTCCACGAGTCTGGTGCATATGTTATGCATCTCTCTTTCCATGGTTGGATTTGGCACCTGCCTACCCCTTTCTTCTGGCATTTCCCTCTCCTCTGGCAGATCGGGTGTTTTCCAATCTCTTCTTCTCGGCGGCATGGTAAATCTTTCTTTTCCCTGCTACAGAAAGAAAAGAAATCTTTCTGTGCTCTGCTACCAAACTTGGTGCAGACCCCCAACCCTCGGGTCAAGATCCACTACAAAGGATCATTCTAATCTCTCCTTGAGCCGAAGCAACTCTTTCGATTCCCACTGGAATCTCAGTCAAATCGATCCACAGGTCCTTCTACCCCACCGTCTTCTGCACATGACCATGAGTTTCAGGTTTCAGGACTTTCTATTTCCCGATGTCGAGAACCTCTGTCTTCTCGAACTCCCGAACACCGATATGCGAAATGTCGAAATGGCAATTTCCTGACCTTCCTCTTCTTTCACAATTTCTGTCTTTAAACACCGAAATGATTTTGGACCTCTCGTCCTCAGGATTCCTGAACCTATGAATCCCAAAAAGCCGATGTACCAATGTCCCAGCCTTCTCCTTCTTCACGATTTCAGGTTTTCAAATGCCGAAATGCATGGACGCCTTGTCCTCGGAACTCCCGAAGTTCCGAATTCTGAAATGCCGAAATGGCCTTTTCTTTCGGGGTTGTTTTTTTTTTCGAACTCCTGGATTGCTACCACGTGTCCTCCTACGATGGACGGTCCACATTCATTTCGCGATTTCATGACTTATGACCCCCTATGACACAAATCCTCAGTCAACTTGAAATCTCAATAGATGAAATAATGACGGGTTCCTCGATCTCTGCCACGTGTCCCAACGAATGGACGACTGTAATCCTTTTGGGATTTTCACTGTGAAGTTTTTCGATCTCTCGTCATCGGGACTTCCGATATCCCGAACTCCGAAATCCCGATATGCCATGCCTGTTTCGGGACTTCTCTCCTCTGCTCTACGCGTTTAAGGATTAAACCCCGTGCAACTTTCGATCAATCTGATGGCTATCGATGATCCCTGTGAGATCCAATGGCTCACAAATGCTCATGCTATGCACGCCTCCTACGCTGCTCCCTAGACGTGGAAATCCAACAGTCCAGATTTCTTCCTCAGTCTGATCTAACGATAGTTGTGCTCCCTCCTGAGCATGTGCTTTCTTCCGATACTTGGAATATTTTCCAAGTGCTAAAGGTCTCGGCCTTTACTCCATTCTGTGACCCCTGCGGCTATGACTCCATGCGTAAAATCACTCGCCCTCCTTCCAACACTTCAAGGCACTAGCCCTCTTGAACCTTTCTTCGATAAATTTGAAGACTCTATCCCTTCTGAGCTTTCTTGAAAATCCTCAAGTACTCTGGGGATAACTTTTGCGCGCAATCCTGGCGGCACTTCTTCAAATACACTTAAATATATGAAGCTCTTCAACTCTGTGCAGTCCTTGCAACAGTAGTCTTTCAATGATTTCCTCAGGATGTAAGCTCTGAGACTCTACTCAGCCTACACACACCTTGCATGGCTCCTGTACTTAACTTGCACTTCTTCGAGAATGGGAATAACGTTATCTCTTCTGAGCTTTCAGAGATGAAACTCTGAACTCTTGTCAATGCACTCCTTGCGAACAACTTCACTGCACTCCTTGCAAGAAAAACTCTTGCTCAGACAGAGAAACAATTGAAACTCATTCCTTACTCTCTCTCTCTCTCTCTCTCTCAGATTTCAGACATTCAACAAGAAATCGTACATACACAACATAAACAACAAATGCATGACAGAAAGAGTAAAACAACACTAGGCATAACATTCAACATGAATACACAGAGAATATCACCACACCATAAGTCTGAATCAAAGCTTCGTATATTAATTCAGGACTTCTGTACATAGGTGTTTTCAAATACAGTTCTCTGCTCCTTCTCCTCTCTATGCTCTATGCTCAAAATTGACAATTGATAATTCTTCCAAATGATACAAGACGAGGGTGCCTATAGTCGGTTTTCCCTCCACTCCTAAAACTGTCTAATCTGGAATTCAAAGATACCTACTTACATTTATTTTACATAAATGCCTCAAACTACTTCAGATGAGAGCGGATGGCTCAAGGTTTGATTACTATCTGTAAGTACGTCTCCTCTTAATTATTTCATTTAATATCCACACATTGATCTCAAAACATTTTTACAACATGCCGAAATGCCCTGGCGCTTGTCCCAGCTACCTTCTGCCTCCGCGTGCTTGCTACTTGCGATGCTCCTGCATCACTGAGGCATTGGAGTCATATGAATACGAATTGGAATCTGATTTTCTTCAGCAGTTGCATGGAATACATGATGTCGCTACATATTTTTCAAAGATCTGGTTGTCTGCATATCCAATTATGCCTGCACATGAGAGGGGACTTTGGGGAGATACATTTTGTATACGGTGGTAGTCTAAGTGGCTCAATATATTAATTGGAATATGGTCATTGACAAGAAAAACAAGATATCTACTATTCAACAAAACTGCATCTAGCAATCCCTATTACATCTTGTTTCATGATGCCAATCCTGTCAGTGCTCATTATGAACCACTACTGTACAAAAAAATTTCCATATGAAATATTGGAGGACCTCATATTTACTTGTCCCTCATTTGAAAATACCTTGAATCACAGTGGACACAGATTATGCATCACATATACTACAATGGTTTGCAGATAGCAACAACTGTTTTATCTAACTGTGGAGATAGTATGTTCAATGCAATTTGTTTTTTGGTAGCAACAGAGTTCAATGTGCAGTCATTGCAGATTTACACTGTACAATCCTTTTGCAATGCAATTATAGGCGATAGCCAACAAGATTTTAGTTGCTTGCATAAAGGCCTTTCGCCATATCTCCTAGAAAATATGCTGGCAATTGGAAGTTGGCAAGAATACCTTGTAAACATGGCACTGCCATATGAAAAAGGAAATGTGGAGGGTGGCAAATTTTGTTTGCCATGGCTATCTATCATATTCAGAGTAAATATCTAGGTATGGTCGGCCCTGCCAGATGGCACTATCCATTTGTGGTCTATTGATTCAAATTACGATCGAACAATTGACATCCTATTGTTGAAAATAGATACGACACATATCCATTATCAACCTTTTCTTAGACATATCATTGGTTCAGGGTTCAATGTCCATGCCACCCAAACCGCATCTAATCTTCATACACATGGTATGATTTTTAATGAGAATGAAACTCCTCCCAGTTGTGATAAGGCCATACAGGGCTTAAACAAAAAATGTAGGCTAAGTTATCACAACTTGAAAAAGGTCACGCGTGAAATTCGTCCCAGTTGTGATGAGGCCATATAGGGATTAAACAAAAAACATGGGCTAAGTTATCACAGCCTTAAAAAGTTCATACGTGAGAGAAAAAAAACAATGGTGGTATAGGAAATATTGTCTTTCCAGGGTCTAGTGTCAATGCCAGCCAACCACATCGAATGTGCATAAGCGTCGTGTGCTATTTAATCAAAGTGAAATTCATCCCAGCTACCATGAGGTCATCCTTCCCTTGAACAAGAAATGTAGACTAAGTTACCACAACTTGAAAAAGGTCATACGTGAGAGAAAAAAATGCATTGCTACGCTTCCTTCTAGAGAGAAACTGACATATCACAATCTAAAATAAAAAAAAATCATGCACAACACAATAGAAAATGGTACGGTCACATATCCCACAATGGTCATGCAACTGTCCAAGAGGAAAAAATCACATTTCGTGGGCTAGGAGCAACACCGTGCACTACTACCAATGAAAACCAACAAACAATTTCTACCCATACTTCCCTGCGGAAGAAAGATGCAAGACAAGCCTACATAAAACAAATCAAAGACACTCCTTCCATTGCATGTGCAATTTGCGATCAATTGAATTTCGCCAAAAACAATAAGTCTTTCAGGCCTGATTTGAAACATAATACCTCCGCTTAACAGCACATGATAAAACATTTTCCAGTGGAAAAATTTGTCTTCCATGAAAACGGTCGCTTGAAAATGGAAAAATGCCACAATTTGCAACCCCTGACCAAATAAGATGTAATACACCACTACCATATGTAAGTGCACTTACAGAACTTGAAGAGAGACTTATGTCTCTGCGAATTTCATTTGCACAAATCAGGTCCTGGGGCTATAAACGACCCCAGATGGGCTTAACATGATTAATTATTAATGCTCCTGTTCAACTAGATGTTGTGCAAAAAGCCTTGCCACAATTCATTAGTGATACAATGACAATTGATGTGGTTCTCAAAAGACGCTTGCAATACAAAAATGTGTATCAGACAGGCAAAGTGCATGTGCATGTTGTTATGAAAGCATTAAAAGAATTATGTTCTAGGGCCCTGTACAAAGCACATAACATTTGTATAAATGAGAACTGGAACAATGTTCCTAGAGAAGAGGATGATAGCTTTGCAAAGACTCTCGAAACTGCTAGTGAATTTGATACAAGTCATGAATTAGAGAATGAAACCCCTGTGATGAGATAGTTCTTTCAGATTCATCGCATTGGTTTTTTCATATTCGATGTTTTGGACCAAACCAATGTGGTCCATCATCAGGAAAATATTATGAGATATGAAGGAAAAAGATTTAACAAGTGTAAATAAATACATGAAAAGTTATTATGAAGAGCCGACTTATTAAAAGTGAAATCAATAATTTTTTATAAAACCTAAAAATGAAACACCTGTCGATACATTGGTGCATGGATTCACTGATTCACAGTGCATTCATGACTTGCAAGACAAGATTGTCAAAATTTCACCTGCTGAGGGGCAACATCCACTTAGAATATTCAAGGAAAAATTCGCTGAGGAAATGAACTTCCCAACACTCTTCTATGGAGATCCACGTCCCACTGACATTACAGATCGATTAAATTACCATAAAACAGTTCGATGGGAGCTGCTACATTCAAGAGGTGACTTGTCTTGTCACATAACAAATTTGTTTTTCAAAACAATGCGCATAATAATAGAGCAAGTGATGTCTTGCATGTGGATTTGAATAAGAAAAGGCTAGTTACAAGGAAGAAATTTGTTGGCCAAGGATGTCAAGTACAAAGTAAACCTAGAAAAAATCCTGAAATCTGATATTGGATACATAGATTTCAAAAACTTTCGTATCTCTCTTGACTATTTGAAACAAAACAGGAAAACTATTTTTGCAATGATCCGACAATTGGGCCTGCCAACATTTTTCATCACATTTACAAGTGCAGAGCATTGCTAGGATCCATTGGTGGCTGTGGTATCTGACTTGCATAGGAAAAAAAAACATAAAAAAGAAACCGATACACTGGAAATTAATGACATTGACTACCTCATAAGAAAATACCCGGTGACATGTACTCGCTACTATAGACACGGAATAAATGATTTGAGACAATTGATATTCCATGATGAAACCTTTTTCGGAAAAATATCAGACTACTTTTTTGTGACTGAATTCCAGAATAGGGGGAATGAACATGACCACGCACTGTTGTGGATATAGAGGGTGCACCAGTCCATGGAGATGACAACAATTCACAGATCGAGCAATTTTTGGAGAAATACATAACATGCAACACAGATCATTTGGATCCAAAACTTGCGAAAGTTCATAGACATTATCATACAAAAAGTTGTAGAAAACGAAAAAACTCGCATTGCAGATACAACTTCCCCGTGCCACCAATGACAACAACAAGAATCATAGAGCCACTTAGTTTAGAGGACAATATTGTCATTGATAAATCTAAATCCTTTTTTTCATTTCTAGAACAAGGAGAGTTTGACAAGTTGATGAGCTTCAATGACTTCTTGACAGAGCTAAATCTATCAGAAGATGAGTACATCCAATCCATACAATGTACGGTTAAACAACCAACATTTTTCCTTAAACAAAAACTTTCCCATATCTGGAACAACAGTTTCTCCAAGGACATGCCAGTTATGTGGAATGCAAATACAGATGCGCAGTACGTCCTCAAGGCATATGCTGCAACATCGTATTGTACCTCGTATATGACAAAGGTTGAAAAATCTATGACAAGTGCATTCAGAAGAATACACAAAGAACATGAAAGAAGTCATATTGATTCCATACAAATGATACATACGCTTGGTAATACATTGTTTAATCTTCAACAAATGTCTGCTCAACAAGCAGTCCATGTTGCACTTTCCCTACCCCTCAATTGTAGTTCAAGAAAATGTGTCTTCATAAACACATCTCCACTTGAGAAACACACATTTGTTCTTAAACCACTGTGTTTGCTAGAACAAGATCCTGACAATTCAGAAGACACACTATGTCGCTCTATTATTGATTATTACCTCCAGCGTCCATATCCTATTAGGCATATCTACTTAGCATAATTTGTATCGCATTACAAAAAAAATGGTGCATGCATATCAAAAAGAAAAAAACCCTATGTGATACGGTTTGTCAAATACAATAAGCATTCTAACTATGAAAACTATTGTAAAGAAAAAATGTTGTTATACATTTCGTTCAATCAAAACGAAGAGACATTAAAACATAACTTCTCTACATGGGAAGCTACATATGTTGCCTCTGAGACTATAGTGAAAATCAATGAAGCTAGATTTACTTACAATGTTAATCCAACATGGGGTGATCTAGAAATTGCAGTTAATGAGCTAGAAAACCCTGACAATCTTGATGAGACATTCACAAACCAAAAACAACCAAACTTCCCTGCGATTCCTATGACTTGCAAGAATATTTGCCTCGTCCTCAAGTAGGTGGCATTGAAAAACGTATCAATCTTGGTTTTCAAGTCACAAAACATCCTTTACTTATTGAAAATAATGAATACCATATAATAAGACGTCTATTGAATCGAGAACAACAAACAATTCTAAAGGAAATTGCGCTTAAAAAATGCTTGAACATGGACACTCCTGTGCACTTGTTCCTTACAGGTGGAGCAGGAACATGCATGACATTCACAGTGAAATCACTGTTCCAAATGCTTATAAGAATCTATGATTCAAACAATTCCTCTGATCCTATGAAACCAAAAGGCCTAATAGTTGCATACACAGGAAAAGTTGCATATAATGCAGGTGGAACAACAATCCACTCTGCATTTTTAATGTCTTTTAACAAGTCACAGTTTCTTCCACTTAGCAAGGAAATGCTAGATACCTTGTCTAAGCTTTATGACGAACTCCAACTTGTATTTATAGATGAGACATATTTGATTGGAAGTCACTTCTTGTATTCCATTGACAACCGACTAAGAAGCATAAAACATGTGCACATTAAATACTTTGGAAACATTGACATGATATTTTGTGGGGATCTTTACCAGGCACAACTGATCCAAGTTTCTTTGATATTTGAAAAACCTATGGTTAACATGAAAACAGTGACACATGACTTCTGAATTGCATACTACAATGTGCCAGATAGATGAAACATTTATTGCAATTCTGAATAGAATGTGAACAAACAACCAAACATATGATGACTTAACATATATCAATTCGAGGTGCTTGCGACCTGCACCAATAGACCCAACATTCCCTTACCTAGTCTACACAAATAAGGATGTTGCAATGCAAAACATGGACATGCTATCAGTCATGTCTGGCAATGATATCATCATCAATTCAATTGACCTGGAAGAAGACAACCATGGAAATGTGCCACGTCATGAACATCAACCACTTTACCTTTGTAGCTTGTCCTAAAATTAGAAATGTTGGTTGAAATATATGCCTATAACTATGATTCACATGATGGCTTGGTCAATGGTGTAGATGGAATACTCAAAGGCTATAGAAAAATGGAAAAACTTGATTTCCTTTGGATTAAGTTCCATGAACCTCATATAGGCAAGCGACAAGCAAGCAAGTTGGATTATCTATATAATTCAAACAATGCAAGTGATTGGACACCTATTTTGCGAATATCAATTCCAGTATCGACATCAACAAAGACAGGTCGACTAAAGATTTGAAAATAGTTTCCAATTAAACTTGCATGTGCACATACAATCCACAGATTGCAAGGACTAACACTTGATAGTGTTGCATTTCAGCCTGTTGGAATTCGAATACATTGACTTGTATACAGAACATTGTCCCATGTCAGAAGCATAGACTCCTTATATTTACTAAGTCCTCTTACAAAAGATAATTTCAAAGTCAAATAGGAAGTTGATATTGAAATGGAATGCCTCAAGACTACCGAAAAATGGCATCTACAGTATGATTACCAATTCATACAAACAAAGTCATATGTATCAATTCTCTTGCTTAACACATGCAACTTACATGCACACATGGATGATATACTCAATGACTATGATACAATGCAATCCGATATTCTGTGATTTCAGGAAACATGCATGGAATTATGCATGAAAAACAAACAATTTCCAAATCACAATTGCATATCAAGTTACATTACACATGGGGTGATGATATTGGTGAAAAAACATGTACCAATTTTGGACCATATACATTTCGAAGAAAATAATGTTGAGATGGTGGTTGCAAAAATATTTTTCCATGGAACAAAAATTGCAATACTGAATTTGTATGTTGCTCCCCATGCAACATTCTCCAACATACTAAGTTTTCTTTCCAATGCATTAGGCCATTTTCATATGAACATAACCATTGTGCTTGTAGGAGACTTCAATATTGACATGCTACAAAATAATGCCAGAACAAAAGAATTGGAAAACTACATGTGCAAATACAGCCTCCGATTTCTTTTGAACAACACAAGCCATGTGCAAAACGTGCTTATTGACCATGTGTGGCCAAATGTGCCCATTCCTCAATACAATATATTTATCTTAGACACATACTGGTCTGATCACGATACAATTGGTATTTCACTTGAATTATGAGATATACATCAAACATATTGCAAAGTCATATTTCTATGTTTCAAAGCATATCTGTGCAGCTTGTTGAAAAAAACCAAATTATCCAGCTTCTTAGTTTTCCCTAGTTTGTACACATACTGGTCTCGTCACCACACAGTTGGTGTTGCACTTGAATTATGAAATATACATTAGGCATATTTCAAAATCATATTTCTATGCTTCAAAGCATATCTGTCTATCTTGTTGCAGAAAATCCAGATATCCAACTTAGTTTTCCCTGGTTTGTAATTTATTTTGGTCACAATTTTTTTTTTACAATATATATATATATATATATATATATATATATATATATATATACACACACACACACATAAACTTGAATGAACTAAAAAAAAAAAAAGTACATTCTTCTTACACTGTTTGTTACTCAATTCCTCTTATTCTATTTTATCTAGTCTATGTACATAGTACTTGTTTTTTTCTTTACATGTCAACTTATGTTCATGTTTGTTTTGTTTTGTGCTTTTGTTCATAGAAACAAACATGAAAACTAGACACCGCAAAGAACTCCTAACCAAAAATGTAGAAGAATCCATGCAAAGGTGTGTTTTTCTACCCATGTTCCATATCCAATAGTTTTTTGTTTACTCTGTCTGTATTTGTTGAACTGGTTTGCAGCTCTGGTTTTTTTTTCCTCCTTGGATACTCCATATCTTCCTGTACATTGACTTGTCTTCGTGTCAATTATATTTTATGTGCTACTATCTTGAAATAAATAAATTTGTACTCCATCTTTTCTTTTCATGTGTTCCTACGTAACAATTTGCTTTCATGTCGATTTTATTCTCTGTACTGTGTGGCATACAGTGCTTACCTCCCTTTCTTTTTCCTCTTCTATACTTAGTCATTCTCCCTTTTTTTATTCCCCTCTATTATCCATTTCTGATTCTATACTTAGTCCCATGTCTATGCTCGAGGGTTCCCAGGACGGTGGAGTGGCAGATTCCATGTCCATCTATATCTCTACATCACGAGTCTGACCGACCACCGTTTGTTTTCATAGTTTGTGAATTTTATGGCCGCGGCTTCCTGCGTAGGTGCCATCAAACTCTCATGCCCCGTGTGCACGGTATACATATTTCACCCAAAACTTCGGTGATCTACAATTCGACCCAGACTCGAAGCTTGCGACTCATTTTTCCAACATCTGTTGATATTTCAAAGCAATTGTTGATATTTTTCCCAGTTTGTCTCAATAGTTAGCCAATTTTATGGCCGCGGGTTCCCTCCCAATGCATTATCGAACTCCCATTCCCCGTGTTCGGATAAAATATTGCATCCAAAACTCCAGTTATCTACAATTCAACCCCAGACTCCTCAAACTCACAAGCCTCACTCTTTATCGAACTCACAAATTGTATATCCATTTATATCTTGACATCACAAGTCCGACCGAGTGATTTCGTTTCCTTAGCCAATTTTATCGCCATGGGTTTTCGGGTATGCATTATCGAACTCTGATACCCCGTCTTTTGAGTATACATCTTCCATCCAAAACTTGGGTGATCTACAATTCCACCACGGACTCCCAGGTTCAAAAAAATACCAATGCATCTTTAATTCTCCTCCATGCCTGCCACGTTCGCCCCTTCCCAATACACATTAATTATGATTTTACTGGTGACAGTTCACCACAAATGTTCGAAAATATTGGCATTAATAAGAGGAAAGCTCGAGGTAATCTCCCATTAAAATGCATTTATGGGAGAATATTATGGAATATTATTAGTTTCCTCTGTCAATCTTGAATTCACAAAAAAATGATGGTTGTTTTGGTTTTTTAAAGATGTCATCGTAGCAAGAATTCAATATTGTGTTGGCCCGCTGTCATCTACAAAGGTGTTCACATGATGTCGCTCTTTAGTATTTTGCACATAATGTTTTAAACTTACAGATTTGCATATTTGCGGCTCTGCTTGCATATAAAAATGTTGCTCCACCATTCCAATTTGAACATAGTTTGCATTTGGGCCATAGAGAAAAACAATAAAATAAAATAATATGAAATTTGTTTAAGTAAATATTAACAAATTATCTTCTGACTTGAACCTGCTTTTGTCAAAATCCAAGTATATTACACAGTTGTCAATGTTTTCCCCGCTTTTCAATAGTTTCTCGATTTCCCTGCCATATTTGCACGCTTTCCCAATGCAAATTGATGACGCTTTTATTAGCTTTGAAAAGATTGGCATTAAAAGGCAAAAAGGTCGAGGACATCTTCCATTAAAACACATTGAACCAAGATTTACTGGAGATTGTATTATGATGTTGCAACGTCCATTTTAAATACAACAAGGAGCAAAGGAAGGTTTTCATCACCTTATGGTTGCATCTTGACAACATGTCTGTACAAATACCCTAAATAGTTTCGAGCATGAGGACCATCGTTTTCCGTGGTCCATAGCTTATGACTACTACTCGTCCACTTCTGCCCAGATGAAATTTATCTCGACATATGAAATTTCAATGAAACATTGTATCCCCATTTTTTTTTTTTACTTTAAGGACTTGGTCACTTGCTATGCCAAGAACTATATTCTAAACCAACAGATTGTCCAGATGGGCGACCATTTCCAAATCTCCTTATCGCCTAAAGTATTTCGAAAGATGTTAACACTTCCCGACCCAACACCTATTTCAAGGGAGAGAATTGAAAATAGTTCTTAAAGAAGTATGGAAATGAATTAGACCTCTTGCATAAGTTATTACAGGACTCAACGCCCACTCCCCAGGACATGGCCATATTACAGGTTAGTGCATGTAAAAATCTTTTTCGGCAAATTGCATGGCTTTTCACGAGGACAACGAGATAAGAAAGTGAAACCGACATCTCTTGGATGATTCTATATATTTTATATTGTGAGGTCAAGCAACAAACCATCTTCCATTGCCGCAAGATGATTTCCATTCAAATCTCTTCCCAGTTATTGCAATACAGGAGGCAAAAGAAATTCTTTATGCCATCTTATTTAATTTTTGTCATGTCGAATTGTTATCCATTTCCTGGACTATCTATGTGTAGGAAGTTGAACTCTGAATTTGACCGAATAACATTTTCGTGCCAGAAATTATGGAGACACGATGCTTGCCAACAATTTTATAAGGCCTTCAATTATTTTGTTTCATTTTTTAAAGCATTGATATTTGGAAGGTATTTTCCCCGGTTTTTTGGCCAACGGACAATCTTCCTGGATAGGAAGGGCACAATAAAAGAAATGGAGAACTATAATGTTATAATGATTTTTGGGTCTAAAAAAAATCCTTGCTTCCTTCCATGTCACATATATGGTACAATGTTTTTTGCTGGAATAACAAGGGAGTACATCTGTTGGTTGCAATTTTTCCATGAAAAAAGGAAAGGACAATTCATGTCTATGCCTTCGAAAGTCCGAGATATCATGTTCAGGAACTAATTCAACAGGTATTTCACTTACACTATCCTGAATGGACTCCGTACCAGTACTAATGATTCGCACAAGCAGAACCGAAAAGGCCTGGTTGAAAAAAGTGCCCAATCCCTGACTGCCACAACCAAGACCACAACATCTCATGGCAGTACTCCAACGTCTTACCCAAGTAACAAACTCACACATAGTTCTTCAGGCGGAGGAGGAGATAAGAACCCTCCCTCTGACAAAATTGAAAGTTGTCACAAGCTTCCTGCGAGCAAAAAATGGAAAACAATATTCTAAGAACATGAGGTGTTATCTCCTCAAATGGCATTGAATATTTTGAGGCATTTTTGTTCATTCATGCTTAAATTGTCATTTTTCTTGGCCATTTTTCATTATCCAAATCTTCAATTTCCCCATTACGTCTTCACTGATCATGTTGGCTCCAGAATCTTCTAACTCCGTCTACGATCTGCATTCCAAAAATACAATCAATGTTACCTAGCTTATAACCCTAGCTTTTATGGTTTTATTATTTTCAAACAAAGAGACATATTTTTGTTGTAAATTTATCCAAAGAAAATCTAGAGGTGTGTGCTCAAGTGTCAAACCTTGGTCCTAAGTCATCACACTACATATTAAGTCTAGTGTGTAGACCAAAATCCATATGGTCTATATACTCTCGGGTCTTATGGCTTTCTAATAAAAGATTGAATGCCACAAATCAGCTAAGTCTAAAGCCAAGCTATGAGATAAAGCTACACATCTTATTCCTATGAGTCATACCATATAATCCATGGGCCCAACTCTAATCCTAAGTCTACAACTTCAAGCCACGATTCAGAGACAACCATCCATCAAAAGCCTAGCACACGATCACATGCTCAAGCTACGAGCTAAGCCCCGATTCATGTTATAAGTCGACACATAAGGCCCAAGCCAAGTGCAAGTGTCAAGTTCTGCATTCTACATATGTCATCAAAATGATTTAGGCAGTAGCAATGCATTTAAAGGTTGTAAATTCAAATTTCAGAGCTTACAGGTGTTATTATGACATCAAGCCACGATATTGAGATAACAATATTGTATCAAGTTGACACACACAATCCTCTACATGAGTCAAGCCATAATTTAAGCCTCGAATCAAAGTGCCATGATGAATATTGTATAGGTGTTAATTTCCATCAAAAGATTCACATATCACATCTCTAACAATTCATATGGTGCGCAAAGATAAATTTGGAGCAAAGATCGGGTGTTAGATATTTAAATTGTCTGAATAAATGACAGTCGTAGGGTTTTGAAAGTTTGTTGATAACAAATTGAATGCTCCATATGTTCAACCGAACTTCCACGTGTATCTTTTTTGAGTTTGAAATCTATTACACCAAGCTATAAGGTATCCACCATCATTTCATGAATCAAAGCATCGATACATATGGCATTTTTATAGGGTTGATTGTAGAGCACGTCAGATGGAGATAGAATGGTGTTTTCCATGTTCAATGACCACGAGTATGTCCAATCCTTTGCTCAGTCCTCAATACCCTTTCTAAAACTTCAAACCTGGTAAAGGTGTCATGATGTAAAGCACTTTTAGATAAAACACTTGTTTCATCTGGAGCTGAATATGAGCTATCCCAAAATTCAACATGAATGGAAAGGGAGTCCCACTCATGGGTATCACACTTTTGATGGTAAGAATATCTCTGCTATATTTATTTACTTTGAGAATTTTCCTTGCAAGGTTAGTCAAAAGACTAGTTACATCGACTATGATAAGCTGGAGGAGAAGGCCATGGATTTCATGCCTAAGATTATTATATGAGGAGGCAATGCTTATACCAAAGCTTGGGATTATGCTAGGTTCCGTTCCATTGCTGACCAATGTGGTGCCATGAGATATGGCTCACATTAGTGGTCTTGTTGCTGCTCAGGAAGCTGGAAATCCATAACCACCCACAAGAGTTTGAGGGGTCCAAGAGCAGGGATGATCTTCTATAGGAAAAGATTCAAGCCTCCTAAAAAGGGACAGCCAGAGAACACTCTCTATGATTATGAAGGTAGAGTAAACTTTTTTGTGTTCCCATCTCTTCAAGTAGGGCCAAAACCAATAGATTGCAGCATTGGTTGTGGATCTTAAGCAGGTTATGATTCTTGGCTTTAAGACCTATGCAAAGCAGGTCAAGGCAAATGAGGTTACTGTTGGCAACTACTTGATGAGTAAGGGATAGAAGCAGAGGGTTGAGGATTTCCTGGGAATCATTGTGCACATAAATCATCCAAATGATGCTAGTTTGATTGACTTTGGTATCGAAGGGGAAAGCATATACCTAAATGAGAAGAAATGCAAGAGAAAATCAAATGCACAGACAGAACATTAATTCCAGATTCCATGAGCATTTTTAGTGTTTGATTACATGCTCAGGCCATGCTGCTACTAAGACTGCTAATAGGCACTACCTTTATTGTTTACATGTTCTTTATTAGCAATTGTTAACACGGATGAATCCAGAAAGATTTCTTTTTCTCAGGAGTTTAAATTTAGCTTGAACTATAGGATCTCTTGTTCAGACATGCATGACAACTCTCTCTTTAAAGAGTATAAATTGATGAAATGCATGCTATCTGAAATTGTTGTTAAAGCAATATTTGTTGTTTCATATTTGGAAAGAAATTGTTGCACTAGAGACAGGGAATACAACTACTTCCAGAACTTAAGACCAAGCAATCTACAATGGATGTGCTTCCATACTTTTCTTTTCTTTTGTTCTCTCCTTGAAATGCTTGAAAGGTAAGATCAGGAAGCTGGGAGAGAATGCATTATTGAAATTTTGAAAAAAACTCTTGCAAAACAGAGCTTTCGGTGGCTTAGGAGGGATTTCATAGCTGTCCTTAGCCACTGAAAGAAAATCTTTCGGTGGCTTACAAGTTAAAATTTCGGTCTTTAGCCACCGAAACTGCAGAAAAGTGAAGAATGGAACTCTTTTTGCACAGATCCAAGTTTTATCATTCTACAGGGCATGAGGATGATTTATAAGTGAAGGTTATAATTAAGAGGATTTGTTTCAATGTGTTATTCCAGTTTTTGAGGTGCCAGCAATGTGAAAGAGATAAAGTTTGCTGACTATTCGTAGCAAAGAATGACTTGTTTGCCCAGGTGGCACTTTTTGACCTTATTTATCAGCCTTTGAAGTCATGCTGCTTTGTCATATGTTGAAGTGTGTCAAAGATTGTTGCAGTTGTCGAAGACATGAAGACTATCTAGATTAAGGTTGACCACATAAATAGGATCTTTCCCTATTTTCATGATTTTGTTTTGACTTTCCATATTTAGCATATTTGATCTAGTTTTCTTGGATCTAGAAATCTTTTGTAAAGGCTATAAAGCCAACAACTTCAGATGAAGTTAAAGAGGGGGGGGGGGATTAAATCATGGAGGTTAAAGGTTTGATTTTGAGTTCTAAACTATACTGCTATTGTGATAGAGATTATTTCTATAATATGTTCATCCTGCAAGCTTCTTTCACTGTTATTGTCAGATCTTCTTTTCTCTTTCTGTTATATGCTTATGAGTTGAATTATGTTCTTTATCTATGTTTACATAGTCCATTGGTGACTGTCATCTCACTATCTGATTAGTAAGAAAAGGATAATAAGTATTTATTGTTGATCTGTTAGCCCATCATATCTATTTTTTTATAGATGTATGTTCTGGTTAATTGATTAGTCTCTTTATCCATTTGATTCACCCATCTGATAATAGCTCTTGAAGGCCTTGCATTGTTTGAATATCCTTAGACAGTCATGTGAGACAATCTAGTGAGTTAGATATTCATCTTGATCCAACCTCATACCCATCATTGAGTAAATCATTGAAAGATTATTTAAGTTACCAGGCATCTTTGAGATACAACCTAGGAGAGTTTCCTAGAGTGATAACATGAGGGACCGAGGGGAGAAATTGATATGTACGATCTCTCCCTCGAAGATATGGAACTAGAAATTGACATTGAAAAAATGTTCCCCGACAACGATCACCTAGAGAGCACTGCTCCTCACAATCCTGGGATGGAAATACTTGGCATAGATACATTGGACAAAGAAGAGTCTTTTGTGTTTCAGAGCGTTTTTTTTTACAACGAATCAAAAAAATTGATTATTGAAAACATATATGTAAAGAATAAGAAAGGGACATCTCGTTCAGAGTTCAACCTACGCAACATGCGCCCTTCCCAGATATACAAGATGCACCGAGCAACTGGAGATGCTCTAGACAACTCTATTAGTGGCCTTGAAATGAAAAATCTCATGTTAAAGACATGAATCAAAGAATTGGAGGCAACTCTAATGCCTCTTCCACTGTTTTCTACTCCTTTGGCAATGCTCGGGCCCACCGCACTTGCGCCAAAGTTAAAAGGATCAACAAGCCTTCTCACATCAGCCCGAGACTATGTGGAAAAGAATATAAACAAAAAAATGGAATTAATAATAGAATCTTGGGAGATGTCAAAGAATATGGTCTCTTTTGGAAGAAGAGCACATTATTTTCACGAGTATCTGCAAGATGATCTCAAGAACGAGCAATGTTTTTATCTTGATGCAGTTTTACCATTTGGTGTTGAAGTTACCAGTATGACGGAACTCAAAAGAAGACAGGAGGATCTCCCTTCCCTAGATCGAATAGACCATCTAAATGCATGCTGGAAAGAAAAGGTAAAGAACCTGATTGGTATCGTTCAAGAATGTAGCCAGACCATATCTAAAAGAGACAAACTATTCAAGATGCTAACTGAGATAGATCTAGCTGGCAGCACCAATGATGTCCAGGACCCGAAATTGATATTAAAATCGTTGTTTTTAACCAAGAAAACATTTGATGATCAAGTTCATATCTATAAAATACTATCATTTGAAAATTTCTATGGCATTCTTGAATATGGTGAAGATGACGTGAAAACTTGGCTAGTCAGTTATGCAATTAGAAACAAAAATATTCAAGAAGCATTGCACAACTTTTCTAAGGGACTTGGAAAGTGAACTCTTCAATATAAAAATCCGACATGAAATGAACGTGGCGCCCATGAGGAGCTACATCGAACAATGGATGAAAAAGGTTGTCGACCAGATTACCAATGAAGGTCAAATCCGAGAAAAGCTTTAAAAGGATATCGATGAAGAAATGACAAGGCATGGGACACCATCATAGTAAGTTGATATTGATTACATTCTTCTGTCTTCATCCACTTATTCTAACAAATCTTTAATCCAGATCTAACAATTTTATCTTTCTTCTTGCTAGGTTTTGTTGTTTTCCATCGTCGACTTTCTTCTTTCTACAAACTTCATTCTTATACATATTTTCTTTGCAGTCCGAAACAGTCCCAATTAGAGTCATTCTGG
Source organism: Picea engelmannii (assembly GCA_009831015.1). Taxonomy (NCBI): domain Eukaryota; kingdom Viridiplantae; phylum Streptophyta; class Pinopsida; order Pinales; family Pinaceae; genus Picea; species Picea engelmannii. Next base: position 130,942 of record ML812976.1, on the reverse strand, counting down.
CAAACACATTTTTTATTTCACAGAATATGTACTAAACTATAGTTTTTTTGCAAATTTGAAGACAACTTTTTCTGGGAAATATTCTCAAATGTATTTTGTGACCCAGATTATCTAAATATAAATATTTGGGGTTGTTCTATGCTAATATTCAATGCTTGGTGTTGTTATTTGGAATTTGGATTTCTTCATAAAATTAACTCATTTCGTTGTACATGTTCTTGTTCTATATTGTGCATGTATTGCAACTTCCTATATTTCAGAATATTCTTCGATATACAAAATGTAAAGTCATATATTTTTTTCTTTGTTCCTTGTAGGTTTGAGCAAAAAAATTCGAGCCCAAAACACCATTCAAATTCGAACATGGTTTACATTTGGACCACAAATAATCTAGTAAGATACATTGGTATGGATACATTTTAAATAAACATAAGCAAAATCCCTTTAAACTTGAACCTGACTTTCTCGGGCTCCTTAATTGTCCGGGGGTTGATCAGTTAGAGGACTGCCAAATCCTCATTTCCATATATATCTTCACATCAGGAACCCGACCGACGACCATCCCTTTCAACACTTGGCCAAATATCTCATCGTGATGTCCCAACTTAGCACTATCACATTCTTATCCCACATGTTTCGTTATATACATCTTGCACCCAACACTTCTATCATATACATTTTGCACCCAACAATTCTGTGATAAAAGATAAGTATAGAAGACGGTAATATATTGACATATGTGATAGATATCCCATTTGATCGCAAGATATTTTCTTCATGTTTATGTAGAAGTTATATACTTATTGCATATACTCGTAAAGGAGTGTGAAGGTGGTGGGCACGGAAATACCCATGGAAAGCGGTTGGACGGGCTTCAAAATAGGGTGGCAAGGGTTCCCGATGAGACGTAAGGCCCCGACTGTCAAATTGTATATATACTTATTGCATATACTTGGAAAGAAGTACGAAGGTGGCGGGCACAAAAATACATGTGGAAAGAGGTCAGACGGGCTTCAAAATAGGGTGGCAAGGGATCCCGAGGACACGTAAGGCCCCGACTATCAAATTGTATATATCAGAACATTTCAATGCAAAATGTGTAACATGAAGTTTAAATTCATTCTGCGTTCACTAGTGACAACTCAGTGCACAAATTTGCACGACTTAGCGCTATCAATTTCTTATGCCTCCCCCTGATTCGTGATATACATGTTTCACACAACACTTCCGTGATATAAATTTTTCACCAAACACTTGCATCATTTACAATTCAACCCTGGTTATAGAACTCGCCTACCTGGGAATCCGAGATCTGAAAAGTGGCTAGGCATCGAATGGCTAGTAGTCGGTTAGAGTCATGGTATAAAAGCATGAGCGCAAATGTGAAAGGGTACGTCCACCAACATGCATTGAGAAATTTTCATAAAAATGACTAAGTAATGAGAAAGAGATAGTAGAGTGGAAAAAAAACTGGGAATTTCGTTGAGTACAAAAGAGGGAAAAAAAGGTCCAATATATTCAAATCTATAATTGATAATCCATTTCCTAGCAAGATATTTTATGTATGTTTCAATTGTGTAAAGCGGTCGGATGGGCTTCAAAATAGGGTGACAAGGGTTCCTAAGGAGACGTAAGGCCCCTCTTTTCAAATTGTATATATCGAAACATTTCAGTGCAAAATGTGTAACACGAAGAGGGTATTCATGCCATCTTCAATTCAAATTCATTCTGCTTTTACTGGTGACAACTCAGTGCATAGGTTCTCTTATTGGAAGTCACAACCAAAAAATCTATTGAACAACGATTTACAGGAGCCCAACCGACCCCCATGTTGGCGCTATTATAGATCTTGCACCCAAAACTTGCGCCATCTACAGTTCCGCCCTATACATCTTGCACCCAAAACTTTTGTGGTCTAAAATTCATCCACATATTGAAACATGGTTTGCATTTCGACCACAAATAATCTATTAAGATACATTAATATAAATACAATTTAAATAAATATATTTAAACTTGAACCTGACTTTTTTCGAACTCATTGATTGGTCCTATATCGTCACATCATGAGCCCGACCGACCGCAGTTCCTTTCAACACTTAGCCAATTATCTCTCCGCGGGGTCACGACTTAGTGCTATCGAATTGTTATGGACCCCTGTTTCGTGATATACATATTCAACAACCATTTATGGGAGTCTGACCGACCCCTGGGTTGGTGCTATTATAAATCTTGCACCCAAAACTTTCGTCATCTACAAGTGCGTGATATACATCTTGCACCCAGAAATTTTGTACTCTACAATTTGTGGTGACTTCACGCTATTGATTTCTTATGCCTCTTGTTCTGTGATATACATTTTTCACCAAACACTTGCATCATATACAATTTGACCCCGGTTATAGAGCCTGCCTATCCGGGAATCCACGATCTGAAAAGTGGCTAGGCATCGAATGGTTAACATTCGGTCAGATTCACGATATAAAAGAACGAGCTCAAATGTGAACTAGTGCGTCCGCCAATGAGCGCATTGGGACATTTTTGGAAAAATGGCTAAGTAACGAGAAAGAGAGAGTAGAGCAGAAAAAAGGTCGGACAGGCTTCAAAATAGGGTGACAAGGGTTCCCGAGGAGACGTAAGGCCCTGCCTATCAAAGTGTATATATATTGTTGGCCCTGACCAAGTTTTGAGGAACACTTGGTCATATTTGACCGTTTTTGGACTTCGACAACTTGTCAAAGATGGAGCGCAACGCGAAGCGGAAATCGTGGAAGCTAGACCCCTTTTTGGGTCCTTTTTGGGTTTTGGGGGATAATGTAATGGGAAAGGGATGTCGGCCCGTGGGTTTACCCATGCTTAGGCCAATTGTTGTATGTATAAATAGATGTGAAGTAGATGTGATTTCTTAATGCAATTGGTAGTGTATCTACGTGATGTTGAATACGTGCTCCATGGGAACTGTGTAAGGCTTGCAAGGCTAAGTGCAAGTTACTGTGAGGTTGCTATAGGAAGCTAAGTGTTGTAACGCAAGGAAGAAGGATCTAGCGAGTTGCGCATATATTATGTCCTATGCAAAGAGGAATTTGGATGGCTCTGTGCTATAACCTGATTAACTTAAGCTAATAAAGAAGAAGACTTTGTGGACATAGCCCCAGGGTGGGGGTGAACCACGGTAAATCTATGTGTTGTGCTCTGTGCCTTGACCTGATGTGTTTGTCTCTTGCTTTGCTAAGTGCTTTGATGTGTTTAGATAGATCTATTTATGCTTTGTTCTTCTGAGATATGAATGAATGCTAGATCTGGTATGTAAGATGCTTAGTGCTTGATCTGTTGAATCTAATCTATCTTGTTATGGCTAAGTGTTGAATTATCTTAGATCTAAGTACATACTGCGATTCTTTGTGCTATCTGCGAAGTATCATAAGGGTTGAATATTGATGAATAATCTATGCTAGGTGATTGCTAAGTGTTATAATCACATATCTCTGTCCCAGCTAAGGTTGTAGACACCTGAGTCTTACAACCACCCCTGCCTCTACCTCGGGTGAGACTTCATCTTCTTTGCAGGTGTTGCCGAAAGGGTCGGTAGTTAGGGTTTTTTTGGTGTGTTGTTGTAGCGTTGAACCCTGGGTCTGCCCCTATGCCAACAAATGGTTATGTTGTTGGGACATGAAACTGTGATTGTTGGGAACTGAGCAGAAGAAGCTTTATGCAAAGATTCATTCTGAAATTGTGAAAGATATGTGCATGGATCTATTCCCTAGTGCACAGTGATCCACTTGATCTGAAAATCTTTGTGCTGAAGAAGGAAGGACATATATGAAAGAAAGAAGTCAGATCTGGAAGAAAATAGGTTGATACTGCAGAAAAGAAGTAAGATCTATAAGCTTTGTCCTCTGATAAAGGTAAGAATAGCTAAAATTTATTAGATCTAGAAGATTTGTGCCCTATAGAAGTAAAAGAAGTGAAAATTTTTGTTTCTAAAGTATGGATTTAGGTATGCTTAATAGATTTTTTCCTAGCTTGAAAACTATGGCATTGTTAGATGAAAGAACGTTTGATATGAATAATGAAAGATATGTTATACCTATGCATAGAAAGAATTTTTGGACTAACCAAAGGATGCAGGATCCTAGAAAGAAATTTTTGTTGGCTAGCCATTATGACCCTAGCAAGCAGTATAAGAAAAGTTGGGGATCATTGAAGAGAAAGAGAGGATTAACTCTTTGTTACAGTTGTAGAAGACCAGGACATCTTGCTAAGGAATGCCCTAGGAGAACCCCTAGTTGCCTCTGTTGTAAGGCTATGGACCATGAAGTACTGGATTGCCCTAGAATGATTGCTAGACTTGAAAAGATGAATATGGAGCAAGAAAACTCTAAAGGAGATCAAGAGACTAAGATAATAGATGAACCCCAAAAACAATCAGAGATTATGTTACTGAAAATGAAAGAAACCCTGGATGAACATAAAGATGCCAATTTGTCATAGATCTTCAAAGAAAAGGAGAAAATCGAAGTAAGAATATGAGACTTTGACATTGACTGTGCTCTGGATGAGGGAACACATATGAACATTATGACATAAATTACTTGGGAAACCCTAGGAAGGCCTGCTATGGTTCCTTCACTAGGAAAAATAGGGTTGTTTAAAGGAAAAATGGTAACCTTATGTCGCAGGATTACCCAGATAGCTATGAGTACCCATGGAGCTTCGACAGAGGAAGAATTCGAAGTTATTAAATTTATTGAGGACCATGCCTCATTTCCAGCTTTGTTAGGCAAGATCTGGATTGAAAAAGACCAGATCCAGAGAAAAGAAGAAAAGGAAGCCCTAGAACAGAAGAAGCAAGAACTCATGGAATTTATGACTAAAAGGATCGCCTACTTGATGGAAGAACAAGAGAACATATCTAAGCTATTGAACACTAGGGACTTGGATGTCAAAGCTATAAGAGCATTAGAGGAACCACAGAAGACCGAAATACCTAATTCATATGATGAAGGAGTATTACCCTTGGATCTGAAGAAAGAATCCCAGCATCGCGAAGTGACTATGTCGAGAGAAGATAAGAATCAGAATTGAAAAAGGATGACCGAGAACTTTTAGGAATTTTGATCCCAAAGCGCTACCTCCTTCGTTTCCCAACACCCGAAGTGCCAAAATCCCAAAACTCCTCGCCAATTCCTGTCGCAACTCACGACTTCGGGACTTTTGTTCCACTGCACTCAACTCCTTATCATCCAGATCCCCAAAATGCCGAAATGATCTGACAACTTGTGGAAAGCACAATCAATGGTCCACGTTGATTCTGGATCCTAGAGTGATGAGTTCACCTATCTCTAATCACCCTACAACTTCTCTGGATCCTACGGTCCTCGTGGTCTCGCAAGTTCTCCATGGAGAATTTCGACCGCTCATTTCCTTGACAACTCCTGCGAAATAAACAAATGTTCTTCCTTATGAACTTTTACTTCTATTGGATGACTTCGACTCTCGTCTCCCTCGAAGTAATGCAATCTCATGGGTTTACACACGCTTAGGCCCACTGTTGTATGTATAAATAGATGTGAAGTAGATGTGAAGTAGATGTGATTTCTTAGTGCAATTGGTAGTGCATCTATGTGATGTTGAATAAGTGCTCCGTGCGAACTGTGTAAGGCTTGCAAGGCTAAGTGCAAGTTGTTGTGAGGTTGCTATAGGAAGCTAAGTGTTGTAACGTAAGGAAGAAGAATCTAGTGAGTTACGTAGATCTTCTGTCCTATGCGAAGAGGGATTTGGATGGCTCTGTGTTGTAACCTGATTAACTTAAGCTAATAAATAAGAAGACTTTGTGGACGTAGCCCCAGGGTGGGGGTGAACCATGGTAAATCTGTGTGTTGCGCTATGTGCCTCGACCTGATGTGTTTGTCTCTTCCTTTGCTAAGTTCTTTGATGTGTTTAAATAGATCTATTTATGCTTTGTTCTTCTGAGATATGAATGAATGCTAGATCTAGTATGTAAGATGATTAGTGCTTGATCTGTCGAATCTAATCTATCTTGTTGTGGCTAAGTGCTGAATTATCTTAGATCTAAGTACATACTGCGATGCTCTGTGTTATCTGTGAAGTATCATAAGGGTTGAATATTGATGAATAATCTTTGCTAGGTGATTGCTAAGTGTTATAATCACAGATATGTGTCCCAGCTAAGGTTGCAGACACCTGAGTCTTACAACCACCCTTGCCTCTACCTCGGGTGAGACTTCATCTGCTTCGCAAGTGTTGCCGAAAGGGTCGGTAGTTAGGGTTTTGTTGGTGTGTTTTTGTAGTGTTGAACCCTAGGTATGCCCCTGTGCCAACATATATTCTGCTACTACTCATGACAAATCGGTGCATAGGTTCTCTTATTGGCATTAACAACCAAAAAACGTATTCGACAGCGATTTACGGGAGCCCGACCGACCCCCGGGTTGGCGCTATTATAGATCTTACACCCAAAACTTGCATCATGTACAGTTCCGTCATATACATCTTGTACCCAAAAATTCTGTGGTCTACAATTCGTCCACATATTGGAACAAGGTTTGCATTTCGTGTATAAATAATCTATTAAGATACATTAATATAAATACAATTTAAATAAATATATTTAAACTTAAACCTGGATTTTTTCGAACTCGTTGATTGGTCCTATATCGTCACATCATAAGCCCCACCGACCGCAGTTCCTTTCAACACTTAGCCAATTATCTCTCTGCGGGGTCGCGACTTAGCATTATCGAATTTTTATGCCCCATGTTCAGTGATATACATTTTGCACACAACACTTATATGATATACATTTTTCACCAAACACTTCTGTCATTTACAATTTGACCCCATTTCAGTGCAAAATGTGTAACATGAAGAGGGTATTCATGCCATCTCTAATTCAAATTCATTATGCTTTTACTGGTGACAGCTCAGTACACAGGTTCACTTATTGGCATTAACAACCAAAAAACGTATTCAACAACGATTTACGGGAGCCCAACCAACCCCCGGTTTGGCGCTATTATAGATCTTGCACCCAAAACTTTCACCATCCACAGTTCCGCCATATACATATTGCACCCAAAAATTTTGTGGTCTACAATTCGTCCACATAATGGAACATGGTTTTCATTTCGCCCACAAATAATCTACTAAGATACATTAATATAAACACAATTTAAATAAATATATTTAAACTTGAACCTGACTTTTTTCAAACTCGTTGATTGGTCCTATATCGTCACATCATGAGCCCCACCAATCGTAGTTCCTTTCAACACTTAGCCAATTATCTCTCTGCGGGGTCGCGACTTAGCTCTATCGAATTTTTATGCCCCCTTTTCCATGATATACGTATTCAACAACAATTTACGGGAGTCCGACCAACCCCCGGGTTGGCACTATTATATATCTTGCACCCAAAACTTTCGTCATCTACATGTTCGCGATATACATCTTGCACCCAGAACATCCGTACTCTACAATTCATCGTGACTTCACGCTATCGATTTCTTATGCCCCTTGTTACATGATATACATGTTTCACACCACACTTCCGTGATATACATTTTGCACCAAACACTTGCGTCATATACAATTCGACCCCAGTTATAGAGCCTGCCTATCCAGGAATCCGCGATCTGAAAAGTGGCTAGGAATTGAATGGTTAGCGGTCAGTCAGAGTCACGATATAAAAGCACGAGCGCAAATGTGAACTGATCCATTCGCCAATGCACACATTGGGACATTTTCAAAAAAACGACTAAGTAACGAGAAAGAGAGAGTAGAGTGGAAAAACAGTCGGACGAGCTTCAAAATAGGGTGACAAGGGCTCCCGAGGAGACGTAAGGCCCTGCCTATCAAATTGTATATATATTTTGCTTCTACTCATGACAACTAAGTGCACAGGTTCGTTTATTGTCATTAACAACCAAAAAATGTATTCAACAGTGATTTACGGGAGCCCGACCGACCCCCGGGTTGGTGCTATTATAGATCTTGCACCCAAAACTTGTGTCATCTATAGTTCCGTTGTATACATCTTGCACCAAAAAATTTTGTGGTCTACAATTCGTCCACATATTGGAACATGGTCTACATTTGGACCACAAATTATCTACTAAGATACATTAATATAAATATAATTTAAATAAATATACTTAAACTTGAACCTGAATTTTTTCGAACTCGTCGATTGGTCCTATATTTTCACATCATGATTCCGACCGACCGTAGTTCCTTTCAACACTTAGCCAATTATCTCTTGGCGGGGTCACACGTTCGCGCTAACGAAATTTTATGCCCCATGTTCTGTGATAGGCAGGTTCGTTCGTTTATTTCCCCCGGGTTAGCGCTATTATAAATCTTGCACCCAAAACTTATGTACTCTACAATTCATCACAACTTAGCGCTATCGATTTCTTATGCCCTCTTGTTCCTTGATATACATGTTGCACACAACACTTCCGTGATATACATTTTGCACCAAACACTTCCATCATTTACAATTTGACCCCATTTTCCAAATTTTACGTTGTAAACTGCTTGGCAGGGACTACGCTACCACGTAACACTTGTTTATTTAAGTTTCTATATGATGTATCATATTATCTTAAAATATTAATTTCATTATTTGAAAAATAATATTTAAATCTATGGTTTTTTCTAATTAAATAAAAACATATCATCAACAATTTTTTAAATAATTTTTTTTACAAAGTGGAGCAATATCCATCCCTTTACTTAGTGTGCCTTCCTTATTTGCATATCCATAGATCTAGATCTTGGAGGGGATGCACTCCCCCTCCAAACCCAGAGGCCTTGTCTGTAAAGGCCAGTTTTAATTTTACATCAATTTATTTTGATAAACTAAGACAATAATTTCATAACACAGTCATTTATAACAGTAACTTCCGTAACTCAAATTTTACTATGAATAATAATTTTTTTTTTTTTTCTAACATAATACAACAATGCATAAATTTTAGAGAAATACCTTAACTCTTATGCTAATAACCCTTCCTGTTGTCCGCAGCTTGCTTGCTTCCCACTTCTCTAGAACACCACCCAAAATCGTCCTCCCTGTCGACTAGTTAGCTCCCTAGCCCCAAGATATCAACGGATATCCTAGCCCTCCGTGCCCAAAACCCCCAGCAACCCCCGGTGCACTGTGTAAATTCCACTCCAAGTTTCACTCTGCCAATTCCCCGCTCTGCAAAATTCATCCCCAACTCCCGTAGAATCCTCCTCTCAAACTCCTTTCCCCCCCCCTTATCCCTCCTTCATCGGCTTCCCTTCATTTACTCCCTTATCCTTACATTTATTACCTTATTAATTTCTTATCCCATT
>ML812976.1:58039-72827 GCA_009831015.1 Picea engelmannii | reverse complement strand
TTCATTTGACTCCATTTACCCAAGGCACTAGTCTAAGAACAAAACGTTGAGGTTTATGTGCTAAATAACTCTTTCAATCTCTTTAAATTTGAAACCCTAACTAACCCTAGCATCTAGACTAACCCTAATGATGATGACGTCTTTCCTTGTTTGATTTTGTGCTTGGACCAAAAGTTGCGGCTGACTCATCTCTCTATAGCCATAGAGGTTTTATGCAATTCCATTGGATGATTTGTCAAAAACGTCTACCTCTTTGACTAGCTAACCCTAACCCTAAAACAACAACATTATAGGTGACGTCACACTTGTTTGGTCTCTTGTTTTGGCATAAAACGTTTTGACATTGTCACCTCCATTTGATAGACTTTGAGCCGTTGATCACATCTATAAGCTTATTTGATAAAACGTCCTACTCATTGTCTTTCAATTTTGACCTATTATTGGGGCTGACGTCACCTTATTCTGCATTGTGACGCAGCAGCAATATTTATGTGTGAGAAGATTTATGATATGAATTGCATTGTAATATAATACAAGGATTGATTGTGTACATTGAATGCCCATATCTCTTATGTATTTATTGAAGAAGTGATATAAGTCATTTGTCTTTGTTTAGTAATCATTGACTTCGTCAATAATTACATTTGATCATTGCTCATATATATGTTGAAGATAGTCATTAATATTTGAAGTACTAACCACTGCAGCACATTTTAGTTTTATTTGTCTTGTCTCGCAAACAAGTGCCCTTATCAGTGGAATATTTTCTTTGACTATCTCATTCTTGGCAGTAATCTGTGAAAGGGAATCCTTATCTTGATCCATTAGCCCTTTATCCCTTTCAGAGACCCAGATTACTAGGGACGTCTCCCTTGGATTAGCCATCCTAAATAGAAAGAGCTCCCCATCGAGGTGACAGTGGGTGGGGAAGCTCCTGTTACGCTAGTTTGAAGCCTTGACTCAAGCTACCTAAAACCCTTCCTACAAACTGTGCTATAACATCGCTAAGTATGGAATGAGGGATCTGTACATGAGGGAACCCTTTTCATCCTATTTTGAAACCGTGGCCGAGGTTTGGGTGTTTTTTACAGGCGACAAAACAATGGAAGTTCAATATAGATCCCAGGTGTCTGGGAATTCACGATCTGAAAAGTGCCTAGGCATCGAATGACTATTGGTTGGTCGGAGTCGCATTTTTGGAAAAATGACTAAGTAAAGAGAAAGAGAGAGTAGAGGGGAAAAATAAATAACAATTTGGTCAAGTATAGAAGAGGGAAAATGAGGTCCAATATATTCAAATTTGCAGTAGATATTCCATTTCCTGGCAAGATCTTTTCTGTGTGTTGTTGGATAAATTGTATACATATTGCATATACTTGGAAAGAAATCTGAAGGTAACAGGCAGAGGAAACAAAATCTAGAAATTTGAAATTTCATGAACCCGTGAACTCGACGATCTGCCAAAGAGATGTCAAGAAATTGTCAAGTGTGGAAAGCGGTCAGACGAGCTTCAAAATAGGGTGACGGATTCCCGAGGAGCCATACGGCCCCGAGTGTCAAATTGTATATATCAGAACATTTTGGTGAAAAATGTGTAACACGTAGGAGGGGATGATGTGGGAGTCCAAAAGTAAATGTTCATATCGCAGAAGTCGGAGTGTTATTTGCAGGTCACGACAATGGAAAGTGCAATTTAGGCAAAGGGGAAGCGCTCGGTCGAAACACGTGAATCTGCCAACCTGTGCAACAAGGCATTTTCGAAAAAAAAAATGATTAAGTAACTAGAAAGAGAAACTACAGGGGATAAAAGAGTGGGAAAATAGAAAGGCGAAGGGAAATTTTCGCAAGCGCGAATTGGTTTCAAACAAGCCTCATTGTTGCAAAACCATCATTTTCTAGTAATTTTCAGCAAATGCTTTGTTGAAGATTAGATTTTATTGCAACTTGTGGGTGTAAGTGTGTCTTGATACATTCTTCCATGACTGCAAAATATTAACTTAAGTATTAAAATTCTTGCATTATGGGTTGTTATCATTAAATCTTAATAATGGCATGTCTAGAAACAAGAATGACGATCTTGTTGCAACATTGTGATTTGGTATTTATATGTTCTATCTGCATTGCGAATAGAATTGAACGTTGGTTTGAAACTATGTTTAATTCATATTTTGTTTGCATAAAATCTCGATGGATCGACACAGTACATTGTCATATAATTGTTATTTGCTCCATTTTAGAAAATATTACCTAAGCAAATACAATATCGAATAACTATGAGACTAACAAACCATGCCAATGAGAAGAGGCATTAAATCCAGAAAAGAAGTAGCGACCAAGACTCCAAGGCAAATTTTTTTAATAGCAAATCCATTTAAAAAAAAAAAAAAAACTGAGAACTATACATCTATCCTTAGTAATTGGACCCAATTCTTTGGGCCAAAACATTGAATGTATCTGCCACAAACACAGGCACGGGATCCGCAACATGTTGGAGCCATCGAGATGTTATTCAACATGCATACAAAACTGATTACCATGCCTTTTGTTTTAGGAAATCCTTGCAGTTTTCTCCTCGATGGATCATCCTGTGGTAAAATTGCTAGTTCTCAGAAGCTTCCCGTGAGGAAGAAGACGAAAAATGTTGCAGGGAAAATGGAATAGCCCTTAAATGAAATTTAGGACACACCAAGAAACCACCTCTCCACAGTTAAAAACTTCAGGGACACAGGTTTCACGTTCAATTCCAAAGGCCCAAATTAGTCCATTCTGGGTGGAAGGAAATGACTAGTAGAAATATGCCTTGCACCAGTGGGAGTTATGGTCCCCATTCCATAAGATGTTAATTGTATATCCAAATAACATGACAATAGTCCCACAATTGAATATTTTTTTGGCTTGAAATATATCTCTAGGAGCATCAACATATCATTTCCTTACAATGAAAGTCTTCCGCCCAAAACGTACTAATTTGGACCTCTGGAATTCCTACTTTCGAGCTACAAAGTGACTATTACGTTCAGTGACAATTTCTTTTCTGAAACTCCTTCTCTTGGTGTTGTTAGGACCGCCATCACTAAGATGGGAAGTTTTTCCCATTATGATTGATTTCAATTTGGGCGCAGGAGTGGGAATAGTCTCTACATTTCCATCATCCATTGTCATATCATCATTCATCAGATCATCTTAGTCCGGCTTAGAATCCATGGCATTAACCTCTGCGCCAACCATCAATGGAACTGGGAAGGTTCTCTGATTAGGCAGGTTTGCCTTGGAATTCTTTATCTTGAAATATATCTCTCGGTGTACCAAGGGACCATCTCCTTTTTTTCTCCTGGGTGGAGGGATATGAGTAGTAAGAATATTCCCTGGAATACTAGAACCTCTGGCCATCATGCTCGAATGTGTTCACTGTATCTGGACAGAACTGCTTCCACAAGTTAACAAGAATTTTTGTTTTCTCCAGACGATGTTTGAAATGAAAATTGGGGAGGGATAATATAACCCTCCACAAATCCTGGTTTAATGCGTATCAAAGGAAGATATCCTCGAGACTTTTGCTGATCAATGACAATCTCAGGGTTCGTGCGTAATGATTTGTTACCATTAAAGCTCACTAGTTTCATATTTAGAAAAAAGTGCGAAGGTGGTGGTGACGACAAAGAGAAATTAAGAATTAGAGATTTCTTAAAGGCGCCAACCGACTGACGCACGAAAGATATTTCCTCATGTTTGAAATGAATACTTGGAAAGGATAACACTCTTCTCCACAAATCTTGGTTTAATTTGTAGTAATGACAAATCTTCTCTGGCCTTCCGGACATTAATGACAATCTTAACGGTTCCTGCACGATGAACTACTAGCATTAAATCTTAATAATTTCATATCTAGAAAGAAGTATGAAGGTAGCAGTGATGGCGAAGAGAGACCAATCATTGTACATTTTGTCCACCCGCCAACCCGCGAAACAAATTCCAAGAAATGCCCAAGTATGGAAAGCGGTCGGGCAGGTTACAAAAAAAGGGTCACAAGATATACCCAGGAGACATGAGGGGACGATGGTCAAATTGTATCTCAGTGACATATTTCGGCCATCAATTTGTATATCGCAGAATTTTGGGTGTTGTTTGTGTGTAGGGGAACAGTGGAAGTGCAATGTCGAGAGGACAATTTGTATATTGCAAAACTTCAGGTGTTGTATATAAAAGCATGAGACATTCAAAAAAAGGACCAAGTAAACAGAAAGTGAAATAATATGAGATGAAGGGGAATCTGTTTGCTAATTTGTAAATCGCGGAAATCTGGGTGTTATTTGCAGGCGACAGAACAATGGAAACGCAATGTTGAACCTGCCTATGCGAGAACTCGCGATTCAAAAAGTTTGTTCAATATGAAACAGGGAAGAGATCAGTCGAGATGGTGATATAAAAGTAACAATGGAAATATGAAGACGTGAATCCGCCAAATCCCGCACCTAGACATTTTCCGAAAAACGAGTAAGTAAAGAAAGGGAAAGTAGAGGGCAAAAGAGAAAGTGGATGGCAATTTTTGGAAGCGGGAATTGCTGTAAGAAAGCAACATTGATGGTATTAACAATAACTATGAAGTTCATCAAACATGTTAACAGGTTCTTCAATCAAGGAATAGATACAGTGAGTGATGTTTATAGTTTCCAGGATTTGTTTTTATAAGAGAAGCGTCGAAAAGTTACAATAATATCAATTTTTGGATGTTTAAGTAAAGTTTTTGTACGGTTAGCTTCACCGCAAGTATAAAAATGACGAATTTGAATTTTAATGTTCTCTCGTTCATATGATTGTTCCATTAGACTTCGCATAGTATATATTCTTTTATTTCAATTTGTTTGCTAATTGGTAGATCGCGGAAGTTCGGGTGATGTTTGCAGGCGACGAAACAATTGAAATGAAATGTTGAACCCGCCTATCCGGTAACCCGCCTATTCGAAAACCCACAAGCCAAAATTTTTGTACAATATGAAATGGGTAAGCGCTCGGTCGAGCTGTTAATATAAAAGTAAGTGAAATCTGAAGACGTGAATCCGCCAACTTCCGCACCTAGAAATTTTCTGAAAAATGAGTAATACATACTAAATATGTACTTTTATAAAGTATGGACATGAGATTTTATAGAGCATGTACAGATCCCTCATACCATACTTAGCCACTTTTTGGATCGCAGGTTCTTGGGCTGGAAGGCTCAAAATTGGGCCTCTATTGTTCTGTGTCCTACAAATAGCACCCAAAGTTCTGTGATATACAAATTGACAGGTGGACTTGTGGGTTGGCTGGCTCAACATTGCACTTCTATTGTTCTGTGTCCTCTAAACAACACTTGGAGTTTTGCGATATACAAATTGACAGACAGAATCCAGGGCTGGCGGGCTCAAGATTGTGATTGTTTACGGATGGTGATCCCTATCAACTATCTAACATTATCTAAAAACATTATTTTCAATACTAAGTTATTAATATTAAATATTGATATTGTACAATTTAAGTACATAAAATTATTAAAGGATGTTAAATATATTATTTAAAATAAAAATCCACCTATTCGGAAACCTACGATCCAAAAAGTTTGTACAATATGAAACGGGGAAGTGGTCGGTCAGGCTGGTGATATAAAAGTAAGTGGAAATATGAACATGTGTATCTGCCAACTTCCACACCTAGAAATTTTCTGAGAAACGAGTCATACATACTAAATATGTACTTTTATAAAGTATGGACATGAAAGTTTATAGAGCATGTACAGATCCCTCATTCCATACTTAGCCACTTTTTGGATCATGGGTTCTCAGGCTGGCGCCACTTTTTGGATCACGGGTTCTCGGGCTGGCGGGCTCAAAATTAGGCCTCTATTATTTCGTGTCCTACAAATAGCACCCAGAGTTCCATGATATACAAATTGAAAAGCAGACTTATGGGTTGGCTGGCTCAACATTGCACTTCTATTGTTTTGTGTCCTCCAAACAACACTCAGAGTTCCACGATATACAAATTGACAGGCAAACTCCAGGGTTGGCAGGGTCAAGATTGTGATTGTTTACGGATGGCAATCCCTATCAACTATCTAACATTATCTAAAAACATTATTTTCAAATACTAAATTATTAATATTAAATATTGATATTGTACAATTTAATTACATAAAATTATTAAAGGATGTTAAATCTCTTCTTTTAAAAAAATTGAAGTAAGCAAAACAAAGTTGTTTTAAATTCTATCACCGCAAGTATAACAATGACCAATTTGAATTTTAAGGGCCTCTTGTTTATATGATAGCACCATTAGACTTTGCACAGTATATATTTGTTTATTTCAAATTATTCCAAGAGATTAATTTTACCAAGTTTATCGATCAAGGAAACGTGCTAAAACAAGCCACATACTACATTTGCGTCACAACACTATACAAATTGACAGGTGGACTTGCGGGATAGTTGGCTAAAAAATTGCAATTCTATTGTTCTGTGTCCTCCAAACAACACTCGGAGTTCCACAATATACAAATTGACAGATGAATCATACAACCAAGAACCAAGTAAACTCCAAACAGGCTGCAAGCAAGATCCCACAAGGTTCCATAGAGTAGCACACATCGACCTTTGCATCAAACAATTTGATATATAAAGAATAACACGTCACGACATTGGTTTTCTCTTACATCCGGTAGATGTTCCCACGAGAAAATAACTGGGGCCATGGGATATATGGGGTTTTATTCCATGATTCCCATTTTTTGATCAAACAATCTTATGCGCATGCAATCTCTATAGAGAGATTTGAATATCTCAAGCCGATGTTTCAATCCATGTCGAGTTCATTTTTTTTTCAATTAGGGCATCGATAAAATGCAGATACCATACCATAAATTTATAGTTGGAGACAAATTTTTATTTTATTTGGGCACCCAAAAGAAAATTGCAGAAATCATGTCATGGCTAAATAGTTGAAAAATAATTGTCGAATTTGGGCACCCAAAAAAGTGCAGGATCCTCCATCAAAGAAACAACCACCCACCATGTTTTTTTTTTTTTCTTTTATTTTCACACTGAAACAAATATGAAAAATCGTCACTCGGAGACGCAAGAAAACATCAAAATAACAACATCGATTGCATTTGTAATTAGATTCTCAAGTACTCGAGTCCGATGAACATTCATCTGGGTGTTGAAGAAATATTGCAGAGACACACTGCAAAATTCTTACTGGGAGATGCAAGAAAACATCAAAATAACAACATCGATTGCATTTGTAATTAGATTCTCAAGTACTCAAGTACGATGAACATTCATCTGGGTGTTGAAGAAATATTACATAGACACATGAGATATTTTTGTTTCCTGCCAAAGATTCATATGTTTTTTTTCTCGTTTTTTTTTCTTCTTCAGCCGATATGCAATATTTCATTGTCCTCATTTAAGGTAAATTTGTTGTGTATCCGAAAGTCGCGCAACATGTAGACACTACTTTCCTTTTTCTGTAGGTATGCTTCATACGACAATTCTGCTAACCTAGGAAGAACATCTTGTAATAGAGGCTTCCTAATTGTACAATGCACGGTTGTGTTGCCCACGGTTCGGATGGCAACATTGAGGCAATGTCCATATATATATGGAAATTTTTCACTGCATCACAGACAATCAATCGTATCATCACTTATCAAAGCGGAAGAAAAAGTAAGAGAGTTGCATTTCACACATACATGTTCAAAAGGGGTCGAGTATGCATTCGTTGCAACCAAAACACCTTCAACCTCAAAACGTGAGAATAGGAATTAATACACTGAACAATATAATACAAAATTGCACCCCCCCCCCTGCAAAAATTAAATAAACTAAAACAAGCCGCAAAAATTTGGTGAAGGCTATTTGTATAAGCAAAGTGAGGATGATTTTGTAAATGTATATGCACAACAGTTGTAGTGCTAGTTAGTTTCTTCAAATCATGTACTATGTTTTCTCACAACTTTGTTACAAATGTTGTTTGGGTTGTGTGAAAGATCCTTTCTCTAACATCTCTTTTCTTTCTTATATTTTTGAAGAGCATAAGTGGAAACTACCTTTTATTCAATTGTTGTTCCATTGATGAAAACAAATTTGAATAGGTATCGAACAATTGCAGTTGCAACATGGAACATTGCAATATTTGTGTAACTTACCTGAGATACATCCACATGCGAAAGTAAAGGACAAAACTGGATATGGAGAATGGTACCATTTCCTTGTCATTGTCCGACTTTCCATATTTTCTATGGATAATGTGTTGCGAGCCAAGTTTTCTTGCTAGTGTGACAACTGCGCCAATGGTTCTAATTGGGTAAATATCATTGCTCTGTGCAAGATGGCTAATAGTTGCATCCAAGACGAAATGATATTCTAAACAAACAATGAGAATTTTTTCCACAATACTTGTTTCGTTGATCGAAATAATTCAATCACAATCACCACGATCATATACTGTTTTGAGCAATATATTAAAATTTGTAATGGATATCCCATTACCCGACAACATCTTTTTTGCATGTTTCAGGACAAGTTGTATAGGAATAGTCAGTGTGACTGTCATCATGGCCTCCTTGTCTGTCATGTCAGCATGCATAATGGATCTAGTTTTGTTTTCCTTGTCCAAGTAGGTGCTATAGATGACCATTATGTCCCCAATGAACACTTGTCCAGTTCGACGGCTGTTCAAGCCCTCTATTGATAGTAGTTTGGGTGTTACAAGTCTAGACCTGGTGACAATTTTTGAACAGGAAAACTAAATTGAATGGTAGTGTGCATTATTTTTTTATATTATTTTTTCACTGGCATAAATATACAAGTAGATGCATAGCTTCGATGAACTATGGAGCCAAAGTTTTTCAACCACACCTCTTAGTCTGTGGAACCTGCGCTATGTTCGACGTCTCACTTGTACTTGTTGATGCTTCTTGTGAATTGCAAACCATGTATTGCAGATGAAAACAACATATTCACCATGCCATAGATGAATAAATAGTCGAGGATATTTTTTTGGTAAACATACTAGGAACATAATGTATGCATCCTTACCTTTGGCCTTGTCGGTCTGCTGATGTCTAGGATGACTGACTGCTCATGGCCATGTCACTAGCCCAACTTTTTCTGATGCAAGCATGTGTACATGAACATCAGAAGGACTAAACAAGAATATGCATTGTATATTGTCCATAATAGTTCTTAATGTCACATGCAGGGTGGAAGGATATGGAATACGAAATAGGGTGTCAAGGGATACTCAGGAAACATGAGGACCTGAGGGTCAAATTGTATGCCTCTGATTTTTTGACTGGGAAAATGTGTAACAATAAATAGGGCGTGATGGCGGGGCAGGATGACCAATCTGTATATCGTGGACCCCCAGAAGCCAGGGGAGAAATCTTGAACCCGCCAGCCCGGCACACGCAATCGACAAAGTGGGTAAGTATGGAATAAGGTAGAAGTGTGACCATAAATGTGAACCCGTGAGTCCACCAACCCGTGCACCAAGGCATTTTTGGAAAGACCACTAAGCAGATCAATTAGAAAGAAAAAGGGATAATAGAAAATGGAAAAAGTAGAAATGTGGAGGGCACAAAGGCCCATTGCTTCCAATCCATCGTTTTCTAGTCTAATATTATATGCCCCCACCCTCTTTGTATATTTAATTTACTAGCACATATGGTATACCCTTTCTAATATTGTACCACAGAACCCTCTGTTGTTGCACAAAACAATTCATCTTCTTGTCCAACCAACATGTTTCTTCCAAGGTAGCAACGCCAAATATAAAATGGACATGAAGGCAAGTTAGTATGAAGACAGGAATGTAAAAGAAAGAAAAGCAGTTATATTTATTTCAATGTAACAACAAACAGAATACAATTCACATGAGAATAAGCAGAAAGATACGTAGTATATACATACAGGGAAAAAAAAGAGGTGCAAAGCAGCAAAACAAGCACAACATATACACAGACAGTAAATGAAATATTGAACACTGGAATATGGAATAAGAGTATAGGTATCCACCTCTGTAACTCCTCATCTACATTCGTGCCAAAGAGTCCATCGTCCTCTCCAACCATTCTGTTTTTTTAAATGTAGCAATGCAGGAAAAATACAACGGACATGAAGAAAGTTAGTATGCAGGAAAACATGTAATGAAGATAAGTTATTATGTAGGAAGGTACGCAACATATACATACAATAAACTAGGTGAAAACATATACAAACAATAAATTCAATACAAAACAACGCAATTTGAAATAAGAGTACAAGCATGTACCTTTCTATCTCATCTTCCACCGATGCAGTCAAGACTCCATCGTTTTCTCCAGCTATTCTATTTGTTTGAATGTGGGAATGCACAAAATACAATGAACATGAATGGAAGTTGGTATGCACTGGAGAAAAAGTAATATGTACATACAGTAAATGAGACTGAATGAATAGAATAAAAGATAGGTAGAAACATGAACCTTTTCTTTTCTCCATCCATGGTTTTAAATATATAAATTTTTTCCCTACCCAAAGTATATTACAAGCCACAAAATATTACCAAATTGCATGGCCATAGATAAACGATTTTGGTTTTCCGTGGAAAAGTATCCAGATATGCTTCCAGTCATGGAAATACATGTTATTTATCCTCTACACAGATTGTTGTGCCCACGATACAAGATTTTGGTTTTCCGTGACAAACTATCCAGATAAGCTTCCAAACATGGAAATATAATTTTGCAATATCTTTGTTGTACATATCATATGTCAAGTACAAGACAAATTGTATCGTGGTCACACCAGTCTGTGTAGAGGATAAAGAACATGTATTGTGATATGGGCACATTCCACCATACATCATTTATAAGTGTAGCTTGCACATGTTTTATTTTAACAAAAAAACAACGGATATTGCAATTGCACATGTACTTCTCGAACTATTTTTTATGCAACTATTTTCTATCATGTCAACACTGAAGTACCAACAAAATTTCACAGTAGAAAAGATCTTGACCTCGCCAGACACGACAAATAACACAACCACATGTCCACTCATGGGTTCAGGGATTGAACACTGCAAAGCACCCAAATAATAATAATAATATAAAATAAAAAAATAGCTCCAACTGTCAACGCAGGACCCCAACCCTGCAAAGCCGAAGTAAACAAAATAAAAAAACAAGCACCAAACCAGCGAGAAAGCATGAATAGGCCCAACTGCAATCCCAGGGCCCCAAACCATAAACCTAAGCCAAACAAACACAACCAACAACCGACGAACCAATGAACCAGTGAACAAGAAACAACCACCAAACCAATAAAAAACATATGTATCTCCAATGATTACAAAACTGCAGTTGAAGCATAGAAGGAACCAGAAACATATGACGAGCATGCTAGTAGAAATAAGCAAACATTCTTACTTGCAAACTGCAAACACTGAGCAACAAAGAAGGAATAGAAAATGAAACTATGGCATGGAAACTTACTCTGAAACGATGAAAGGCAGAAGCGTAGGTCGAATTGTGAACCAAACAACAACAACAAGCAACAACCGATGAACCAACGAAGAAGTCGAATTCTGAACCAAACAACAACAACAAGTAGCAACCGACGAACCAACGAAGAAGAAGCACTCACTGAACCGGTAAACAATGTATGTATCTTCAACGATGAGGAAATTGCATTCCAAGGCTAGAAGAAGTATGAAACATACAATGCCTATTCAACTGGCGGTGGACAACAATATTGTCCAAATTCACTGCAACATTGTATGGAAAATTTCGAAGAAAAATGTACTCCGAGAAGCGTATTTAGATAAGCATTTAAGGCTATTAGACTGTCTAAGGGCCTCGCAGTATGCAAACATTTAAGTTGCCAGGCCTGTTTGAGGACCTCATGTCATGTAAACATTTAAGCTGTTAGGCCTATTCAAGCACCTCAAAAAAAGTGTCAATACATTTCAATACAAATACAAAGGAGTAATAATAATAATAGGAGCACAAATTAAAAAATAAATCACAATACAAGGTTATAAACTTTGGAATTATCAATCACTATAAACCTTGGATATCTAAACATTTCAATATGATTAGTACAAATAAAAAATGTATCGTACATGATAAAACTTTGGATATGGCAACACAAAATTCATTGGGAATAGCGAAGCTGGCAATAAGACCTCAAATCTATCATCCAATCAGATCATAACATATACAGTTTTTTTATTATATAAAAAATAATGTTTTTAGTTCTCTATGTCGAACATTAGAAAGCATGCAAAAATTTGTAGTCAAACGACAAACTAATATAAAGTCAACGAATTATCGATCGCTATAGTCCCTCTACGCCTTCAGCAGGGACTAATAAGAGGTATAGTAGTTAGTCTCTATTTTTGGTTTGATTTGATTTGGTTAAATATTAAAGTAAGCTTTAGATATTTGTGTAAATCATCACATATAAAAATAAGGGGCATAGCCATTAGTCCCTGCTTTTGGTTCGATTTGATTTGGTTAAATATTTAAAGTTAATTATGTTGTGGCTTGTATATGAAGTGTTGAATTTTCATACTTAGTCATGTTTTTGGTTTTCAACTATTTTTCCATGTTTCCGCCTATGCCATTTGTTATCATTGTCAAATTTAACTGTGACATTCTTGTGTTATTTGGTACTCGGCAATAAGTGTTGATACACATTTGTTTCTTCAATCCATTGTTTTGGGTAAATGAATTAATTGTGAATTTAGTGTTTTGCTCTATATTATTAAAGAATGACTACTAAAACGAGACAAGCTACTTCTAAGACTCATGTCTAATACCTCAGTCAATTAGTCCATCAAATTACTACGTAATATTATAGCTTAATTAAGCTAATACTAAATATTATTAGTAACTTAAAAACATTTTCAAATGAACCCCAAAATTCACTTGGAACCTTGGCCCTTGGAGATCTTGAAATCTTAGTAGAATAAAAGGACAAATGAAAAAATGCAAAAAAACAATGGTACTTAAAGCTTCAAAACTAGGTTTGAAAGATAAGCTAACTCTATCTCTTGCTTTAGAAGGTTAGAATTAAATATTCAAATCAGTTTAAACGAGTTTTCTCCGAGACATGGAATTAGTGAATATGTTCTCTTCCCATTGCCTCTCTCTTCACATGTTTTCTATATATTTTAAGTTGTATATTTTATGTTTTTTAAATGTGGCATGCCCATTTTAATTATGGTTGGCTATAATAAAATTGTAAACTTTTGCAAATACATTAAGCATACATCTCAAATTAACTTGCTAATTTAAATTTTATAAATATAAAATTAACATTGTAATACTTTTTATATTAAATTTCTCAAAAGTTTTTATTTTTTTAATGAATAATTTTAAAGAAGGGACTTGTTTCTTTGTAACTACTCCTCTTATTTATTTAAGTTTCCATATGATGTTGCATATTATGTCAACATATTAATTTCATTATTTAGAAGATAATATTTATTGCTAATTTGAATTTCATAAATATAAAATTAACATTGTATGAAATGAGTAGGTAACATTGTAATACTTTTTATATTAAATTTCTCAAAATTTTTTATGTTTTTTATGAATAATTTTAAAGAAGGGACTTGTTTCTTTGTAACTACTCCTCTTATTTATTTTTTATATTAAATTTCTCAAAAGTTTTTATGTTTTTTATGAATAATTTTAAAGAAGGGACTTGTTTCTTTGTAACTGCTCCTCTTATTTATTTAAGTTTCTATATGATGTTGCATATTATCTTAACATATTAATTTCATTATTTAGAAGATAATATTTAAATTCATGTTTTTTTTTAATTAAATAAAAACATATTATTAACCATTTTTTAAATATTTTTGTTTACAAAGTGGAATAATGTCCATCTCTTTGCTTAGTGTGCCTTCCTTATTTGCACATCCATGGATCTAGATCTTGGAGGGGATGCACTCCCCCTTCAAAACCAGAGGTCTTGTCCTTTCATGTTCATGGAAAATTCCTCTGAAGTTTTAACCATCTTGCTTTGTGAAGAAATTGGATAACATTCATGAGGTTTTTATTTTGGATTCCATCTAATAAGGCTTGATAGGTCAATTCGCTAGGATTTAGTATTCTCCCGTATTGATGGCCATTTTGGATTAGAAAAAAGTGACATATTTTAATCAAAAGGAAACTCACCCACAAGTTCCCCAATAGAGGGTTTTATGTATTTTTATTTGAAGCAAAAGAAGATAGGAATTTAATATTTAGAAACATGCCATATTTATTCAACAACGGAGTGATGTACTTGAACTGATGGATCCTTGACTTTGTCCTAGAGTTGGATGTTCTTTCTATTATTCCTGTTTGGATTCACCTACCTCACTTGCATCTACATTGTTGGAATATCATTGTTTTCATATTTCTGCGGTGAGTATTTTCTAACTTGTTTGTTGAATAATCCACAGTAGTTGTCATTGTCATCGATGTTTCGAATCCGAATCAAGATTCATCATCAAGACTAATCATCAATTGATAGCTTGTTGATCTCGGTCAATTAATAGTTAATATGCAGGATGTTTTTAAGTTTTAACCTAGGTCGGCTGTCTAAAAACCTAATCTATAGAGTTTTAAACAAAAATTAAAAATTAAACTAAATAATAAATAATAATATAAATTATTACTAAGTTTGTAAAAGTATTAATAGTGTTTTTTATATTATATATATATATATATATATATATATATATATATATATATATATATATATATATATATATA
>ML812976.1:24100-57968 GCA_009831015.1 Picea engelmannii | reverse complement strand
ATTGGAGGTTTGATCATTCTGTATACGGGTCCTATTATCCTTCCTATCCATTGCCTTTTTTATGTCTCTATCTCTATATCCAATGTTCTTAAAGATCTTAGTTAAGTGGTCTACTTCTTCCTTAAGATGTTATTTGTCGAAAATTCTTGCCACCCTTATCTCCATGGTGTTGAGAACCCCCATCTTTTGAGAGGGATGGTGGTGGGAATCCGCATGAAGGTAGCTATCTGTGTGAGTTTTCTTCCTAAAGACCTTGTGTCCCAATGTGCCATTATGTTTTCTAGTCATAAGAATGTCTAGGAAGGGTATGTTGTTGTTTTCTTCTAGTTCGAGGGTGAATTTTATGTTCTCTGAAATACCATTGAGGTGTTCAAAGAATTTGTCTAGTTCTTCTTTGCCATGAGGCCATATGACGTTGGTATCATCAACATACATTTTCCATCTAGATGGTTTAAGGGGATAAGTTTCAAGGGCATTTTTCTCGAACTTCTCCATGTAGAGGTTGGCTACGATTGGGGATAAGGGGGATCCAATGGCTACTCCGCTTGTTTATTCGAAAAACTCTCCTTGGAAACTAAAGAAGGTTTATTTTAGACAAACTTCTGCTAGTTTGGTTGTTTGAGGGTCTGCAACCTCATTTATAACTTGAATGGCCTCATTTAACGGGATCTTCGTAAAAAGTTAAACAACATCAAAGCTGATGAGGATATCCTTTGATTCAATTTTCTCCTCTTTTATGAGTTCCACGAAGTCTCTTGAATATTTTATGTATGAGTCTGTCTTGCCAACCAAAGGTCCTAGGATCCTTGCTACGTATCTGGCTAGTTCATAGGTTGGGGAACTGATTGTGTTGACAATTGGTCTTAGAGGAACTCCTTCCTTGTGGATTTTTGGAAGTCCATATATTCTAGGAGTGATTAGGCAGCTTGGAGTTAGTCGTTTCTTCATTCTTTCATATAGGTTAGAATCTTTTATGGCTTTCTTGACTTCCTTGATAACTTTGGATATTGGGTTGTTGTTTAACATTTTATAGCTGCCAATCGTGGTGAGATGCTCTATCATCTTGGTGTTGTAATCTATTATTTTCATGACTACAGTAGATCCACCCTTATAATCTTTTTAAATCATAATGTTTTCGTTGTTTTTGATATTCTTGATGGCCTCGCGCTCCAATTTGTTGATGCTACTTTTCGGTGGTTTAGCTTTCTTGAGGACGAGGGTGCAATCTTGTCTGATAGCGTTCTTGTCTTCTTCACTGAGGTTTTTGATACTGTCTTATACACTGCAAATTATGTTTTCTATGGGGACAGTTGTCAGAGCAATGGCAAAGCCCAATCCTTTTTCCAATATGTTTACTTCTTCATTTTTAAGAACATGGCTGGATAGGTTAATTACTTTTTTGCTTGTTGTAGCGTATCTTTTGTTTGTTGTAGCGTCTTTTCCATCATACCTCCCTCTATTTGTTGTAGCATCAACTCCGTATGTTGTAGCATCCCCTCCATTTGTTGTAGCATCAAATTTGTACGTTGTAGCATTCCCTCCATTCATTGTATCATCTTCTTCATTCGTTGTAGCATCCTCTCCATTCACTACGTGCTTTTTTTCTTTTAGTTTTTTTAGTTTGTTTGTTTGGCGTTGAATGGCCTTACGTCCCTCTCCTTCAGCTTTTAGTGCAACACTAGCATCTAACCCTGTCCATTGGTCTTGTCTAACCTCACACACGAGATGAAGGTGCAATCGGAAGGTTTTTTTTGATAGCTAGTCTAATGACGCGCGCGTACTCCTAATTTCTCCTTGGACTAGGGCACGACTCAACTATTCGAACGCTCTATAGTTCCATCTACTGTGCAATTGGTGATTAATGACGAAAAAATTTGGGGTAAGATTATTGTCTCTGCATTTTTTGAGAAAGTCGAGATCATAAGCTCGTCTAATTATTTTAATCTGCAGATTTTCCATTAAACGAAAATTGTTCCAGGTTTCCCTTCTGTACAGGGAAGATATCATTGTTTTCAGATTTCTATGGTGAGTATTTTCGAAGTTGTTTGTCGGATAATCCATAGTAGTTTTCATTGTCATCGACGTTTCGAATCCGAATCGGGATTCATCATCAGAACTAATCGTCAATTGATAGCTTGTTGATCTCGGTCAATTAATAGTTAATATGTAGGATGTTTTTAAGTTTTAATCTAGGTCGGCTGTCTAAAAACCTAATCTACAGAGTTTTAAACAAAAATTAAAAATTAAACTAAATAATAAATAATAATATAGATTGTTACTAAGTTTGTAAAAGTATTAATAGTGTTTTTTATTATATATATGTATAAATATAAGTTTTAGTATTTTTATTAATTGAATTATATTTTATAAACAAAAATTTTAAACTTTTAATTAATTGAATTATATTAAAGTTAATGTGAGAAGGGAGCTTTTAGTTAAGAGTTTTAATAGTGTTTTTTATATAATATAAGTCATAGTACTTGTAATTAATTGGATTGTATATATAGTTAATGTAGGAAGGGAGCTTTAGTTAGGTTTGGTTGTTTTTAAGGTTATAGTTTTTTATATTATTACTTATTAGTACTTTTTAATTTATGTTTAAATTTAATGTAAGAACTTTAGTGAACTAGTTACTATATTATGGAAAGGAAGCTTTCAATTAGGGTTTAGGTTTAGTTTTTAGTTGATTAGAATGAATCTAGGGTTTGTTTTATAGTAGTGTTAAATAGTGTATTTAGTATGATTAGGTCTAAGCATTGAAGGTTTTTGTAAGAGTTGTTTTTAGTATTTGTTAGATTGTGTTTTTAGTATGATTTTCAGTGTTATTAGGTCTAGGTATAGAAGGTTTTTCTATATATATCGATAATCATAATAGGTTTAAGATACTAAGTAGTAGGGGTTAGTTTGTGTTGTAAGTGATTAGGATGTAACATAGTAGGAATTTTATTATATATATTGTCATAAGACTTAATTATTGAAATATATAGTAGTAGGTGTCTATAATTATAATTTATAAAGTAGGTAATACAGGTTAGTTAGACCCCTAAGTCTATGTAGTGACACAAAGGAAAAACCTAAATAAGAAAGGAAAGAAGAAGGGAGGTTTCATACCTGATTTGATCTATGAAGGTCTCTTAAGTTGGTTGATTAATGGGTGCCAAAAAGCTGCTCACCTCCAGGCCACCATCTCTGTTCATATTGTTGGGGTGCTTGATTATTTTGAGAGCTTCTATTAAGAGTCTCATGTAGTAATGATCCTCCTTTGCTAGTATCTTCGTATCCTCCAGGCAGACATGATGTTTGGTCTTAAGTGAGTGTTCTGCTAAGGTCGAGGTGTGAATGCGTTCATTTCTAATGTCTACTCCATGTTCTTTAATCCTTACCTGAAATGATCGTCCGGTTTCCCCAATGTAACATTTCTCGCATGAACGAGAGACCTTGTAGATGCCTTTTCCTTGTTGCTGGTCTATAGGGTCTTTTATAGACTTCATTCTTTGTCTGATGGTAACTAGGGGTTTGAATGAGGTTGTAATTTCTTTCTTTTTTAAAAATTTTGCAATCTTGTTTGTGACACCCCGAATGTAAGGAAGAAAGGTCTTTATGTTGGATGTTTGATCATTCTATATATGGGTCCTAATATCCTTCCTATCCATTGCCTTTTTTATGTCTCTATCTCTATATCCAATGTTCTTAAAGATCTTAGTTAAGTGGTCCACTTTTTCCTTAAGAATTATCGCCATGGTGTTGCGAACACCCATCTTCTGAGAGGGATGGTGGTGGGAATCCGCATGAAGGTATCCATCTATGTGAGTTTTCTTCCTGAAGACCTTGTGTACCAGTGTACCATTATGTTTTCTAGTCATAAGAACATCTAGGAAGGGTATGTTTTTGTTTTCTTCTAGTTCCATAGTGAATTTTATGTTCTCTGAAATACCATTGAGGTGTTCAAAGAATCAGTCTGGTTCTTCTTTTCCAGGAAGCCATATGACGTTGGTATCATCAACATACCTTTTCCATCTAGATGGTTTAAGGGGATAAGTTTCAAGGGCATTTTTCTTGAACTTCTCCATGTAGAGGTTGGCTATGATTGGGGATAAGGGGGATCCCATGGCTACTCCATTTGTTTGTTCGAAAAACTCTCCTTGGAAACCGAAGAAGGTTGATTTTAGACAAACTTCTGCTAGTTTGGATGTTTGAGGATCTGCAACCTCATTTATAACTTGAATGGCCTCATTTAATGGGATCTTCATAAAAAGTTAAACCGCATCACAGTTGATGAGGATATCCTTTGATTCAATTTTCTTCTCTTTTATGAGTTCCACAAAGTCTCTCGAATTTTTTATGTATGGGTCTGTCTTGCCAACCAAAGGTCCTAGGATCCTTGCTACGTCCCTGGCTAGTTCATAGGTTGGGGAACCGATTGTGTTGACAATTGGTCTTAGAGGAACTCCTTCCTTGTGGATTTTTGGAAGTCCATATATTCTAGGAGTGATTAGATAGCTCGGAGTTAGTCGTTTCTTCATTCTTTCATCTAGGTTAGAAGCTTTTATGGCTTTCTTGACTTCCTTAACAACTTTGGATATTGGGTTATTATTTAACGTTTTATAGCTACCAGTCATGGTGAGATGCTCTATCATCTTGGTGTTGTAATCTATTATGTTCATGACTACTGTATCTCCACCCTTATCATCTTTTAAAATCACAATGTTTTCGTTGTTTTTGAGGTTCTTGATGACCTCACGCTCCAATTTGTTGATGTTACTTTTCAGTGGTTTAGCTTTCTTGAGGACAAGGGCGTAATATTGTCTGATAGCGTTCTTGTCTTCTTCACTGAGGTTTCTAATGTTGTCTTCTACACTACAAATTATGTTTTCTATGGGGATAGTTGTCAGAGCAATGGAAAATCCCAATCCTTTTTCCAATATGTTTACTTCTTCGTTTTTAAGAACATGGTTGGATAGGTTAATTACTTTTTTGCTTGTTGTAGCGTATCTTCTGTTTGTTGTAGCGTCTTTTCCGTCATACCTCCCTCTGTTTGTTGTAGCATCAACTCTGTACACGGTATCATCCCCTCCATTTGTTGTAGCATCAACTTTGTATGTTGTAGCATCCCCTCCATTCGTTGTATCATCATCTTCATTCGTTGTAGCATCCTCTCCATTCACTGTGTCTCTTTTTATTTTAGTTTTTTCAGTTTGTTTTCTTGATATGGATTTATGTAGGAACATAATGAAATACACATAAATGTAGAGATGCAGCGGAAATAAGACTTCATTTCATTAATAACAAATGACTGGAAAATGCTTACAGACAGAATGGAAAATAAGCTAGCTAGGGCGCTGGTAGCTTATCTCCAAGAAGAGATGTGGTGACTACTAGCCTCTGAACTGCCTGTTACAATGAGGCTTGAAGGCCTATATATTACTGAGAAACAATGGAAAACCCTAAACATCCAAAAACCTAACCCTAGGAGAGGAAACGCCAGAATATGGGCCCCGTTGGGGTAAATTGGTACATCAATTTCCCGGGGTCGTAACTTTGGCATACTATCTCCGTTTGACACAAATGATACATCGTTAGAAAGATCTATCCGAGGAATACACTGTTGATAGAAAATATTGAGTCTAGAAAAAACTCATATTCGCTGAAGCATTCATGCCCAAAAAACGTCGTTTAGGGCCTCAAAACAGCTCCAGAAGTTCAAGACTCGACGAACTACTAAAAATAGTAAATTGTGCTACAATTAAGGAAACTGAAAAACTGAAAGAAACAATGGTGTGGGTCCAAGTGGAATAGGCGGGTGGCCACCAATATCCACCTAGATCAGTCATCCCCCCTTAGGAAGCAATGGTCACCATTGCGTTGAGTTCCTCCATGAGATGAGGAAACTTCTGCTGAACTTGGTCCCTAGTGAGCCACTTGCCCTGCTGAAGGAGTTGGCCTGCTTTGACAACTCGATATAGATGGATCCTCTGTTGGCAGGTGTTCTTGATCTGTGTGTCCATAATTCAATCAGTTGTGGCTTGTTCCATGCAATCTGGGTTTAACTCTGTTGGTGTGAGTTGTTCTGCCATGTCGGATGTGTCTAGTAGAGGTGGAAAGTAGGGTCGGAGGCGGTCCACATTGAACACTGGGTGCAGACCAAGGAATGGTGGAATATCAAGCTCAAAGGAATTGTCTCCTATAGCCTTTGTGATGGTGTATGGCCCATATCGGAGCAGGAAAATCTTGCAGTAGGGTCCAGCGAGGCACTCCTTTTGCAAATGTAGCCACACTTTGTCACCCAACTGGAAGTTGTGTGGCACCCGATGTTGATCATGTCGTTGCTTGTACTTAGCTTTGGATCTGTCCAAGATGTCATGAACTTGGTGGCGGATGTGTTGAATGCGCTCAATGAAGTTGTTTGCCTTGTCAGCCTCAGACTGGACATGGGATGAATCTGCTCGAGTAGCCGCAAATGGCATGGCTACGTCAATGGGACATAGTGGATGGAATCCCAAGCCCACTTGAAAGGGGTTGTGGATGGTTGAGCTATGGAGAGCCTGGTTGTAGCCGTGTTGTACATAGGGGAGGCTCTCATCCCATGTGCGTGGATGATTTGAGTTGTACATGCACAGAATGTGTACAATCATCCGGTTGATGACCTCTGTGTGGCCATCAATTTGCGGATGGAAAGTTGTGGAATTGGTGAGCTTGGTGTCCAGCATCGACCAGAGGCTGGAACAAAATGTACTGAGGAACCTGTTGTCCCGATCTAAGATGATAAACTGTGGGATCCCAAAGTGTACCCACACTCGTTCAAAGAAGAGTTTAGCAGTGGCTTCTGCTATGATATTCTTCTTGCAGGACATCATAATGGACATCTTCGAGAATTGGTCGACGACCACAAAAACACAATCATTGTCATGATTAGTAGAAGGAAGGACCGACATGTAATCCATAGAGATGGATTCCCAAGGTCGACTGGGGGTAGGAAGCGGAGTATAGAGGCCTTGCTTCTTGATGGTCGATTTGGCAATGGCGCAAGCAGTGCAGGACTTGATGTACTTCCCGACATCCTGTCGAAGGTTCGGCCAATAGAAATACTTTTGCAGTATTGTTGTGGTTTTCTCGACCCCGAAATGCCCAGTGACCCGAATGTAGTGCGCCTCCCAAATCATCTTGGCACGCTCACTTGAAGGAACACAAAGGTGTCCCAGGTGACAAAGCAGGGCATCCTGGAGGTGAAAATTGGGAACTTGCTTACCCTCCAAGAGTGTATTGTATGTGTGGAAGAATTCTGGATCACTTGTGTAGAGAAGCGGCCAATCAGAAGTCTTGTGCCCACAAGAGTTGAGCACAGTGGTTAGTGCCACGATGGGTGGTCGACTGAGGCAGTCTGCAACATTATTGGTGATGCCTTTCTTGTACTTAATGTTCAAATGAAACTGTTGCAGGTATGTGGACCACTTCTGATGGCGATCGTTCTGCAACTTCCCTTGTGTTTGTATGAACTGCAGGGGTCGGTGTTCTGTGTGGATGATCGTTTCCTTTCCCAAAATGTAATGCTTCCATTGCCGACATGCCTCCACAATGGAATACATTTCTTTGTCATAAGTGGGATACTTCCGGAGTGTGTCGAAAAGTGTCTCACTGTGATATGCCATTGGATGCCCATGTTGAGTAAGGACTGCCCCAATGGCATAGTCAAAGGCATCTATCTCGATCTCAAATGGTTGTTGCAAGTCTAGTAATGTGAGCACTGGTGCAGAATAGAGGTGATGCTTCAACTCCCTGAATGCCTTCTGTTAAGATTCGGACCAAAAGAATTTTGCTTTAGCGCCTCCCTTGGTGACTTGACTCAAGGGCCAAGTGATATGAGAGAATCCCAACACAAAC
Source organism: Picea engelmannii (assembly GCA_009831015.1). Lineage (NCBI taxonomy): Eukaryota > Viridiplantae > Streptophyta > Pinopsida > Pinales > Pinaceae > Picea > Picea engelmannii. The sequence goes on along the minus strand of ML812976.1, from coordinate 50,090 downwards.
CTACAGTAGAAATTGGCAAGACCTAAAAAGTTGCGGAGCTCTGTTAGGGTGGTTGGGGCTGGCCAATCCTGAATGACTTGGATCTTTGTTGGATCCACATGCACCCCCCGCTCATCAATAATGTATCCTAGATACTGAACCTGGGTCATGCCAAAAGTGCATTTCTCCAAATTGGCACACAACTTGTGTTGTGGCAGTGTTTGGAGGACCTGTCGGATGTGGTGGAGGTGCTCTTCCCAAGTCTGGTTGAATATCAGAATGTCATCCAAGTACACCACTACAAATGAGTTGGTGAATGTGATGTAGGAGCATCCACATCTTGATCAAGCAAGCCAGCGCGTGGAGGCAAAGGAACAGCTGGACAGCGCCAGCACATACAATTTTGAATTACTTTGAAAAGATTGTTGCGTCTTCGTTTGAATGAAAGCATTCATGTGAAGCGCCTTTGTATTGTATTATAGATAAGAAGGCATTTAATAGTCTTTATGTTGTTAGGTAGGAGTTAACTGTAGATTAGACAGTTTTACTTTCGAGAGGGAAAACGGAGTATAGACACCCTTCCTTGGACCATTGTATCATTAGCATCAGATTATTCAGCATTAGCATAGAGAGCAAGAGAGAACAGAACAAAGAATTGGTGAAGAATCCCATGTATAGATTGAATTAATAGAAGGGACTCTTGATTCAATTTCATGGCTGCGTTTGAGTTCTTTGTGCTATTGATTATATTTTGTTGCATACTTTCTTCTTTATATGCTTATCTTTTATATGCTGCTTATGTGATTGCATATCAGGTTCGAAACCTGAGAGAATGAGTGAGTGAGGTTCAATTGTTTCTCTGGTTGAGCCAGGAGATTCCTGCATAGAGTGCAGTCGAATTACTCCGCATAGAGTGCGTTGAGGAGGCTCCACAGTTAAACTCTTGTTCTCATTTTGCCCGGAGTGAATTGGGTTGTTTGGACCATGCAGGTGAGTGCAGGTCGGACTGGAGTCTCGGTAGCAAGTTGAGAAAAGAAAGGTCGAGGTCGTTACACTTGTGAATGCACAGAAGCTGGGAGACTCGAAGCGCAGTTGGAGGCGGTTAAAAAGTCAAGCACTGGAAGTGCGTGAAAGTTCTTTGAAGGAGTCAGAGGAACAAAGATCAAGAGGGATATCACCTTTGGTTCAGTTACACAGGACAAAGGTGGGAAAGTTGAGAACTCTTCAAGAGGAAGAGAATCGACGACTTGAACTTCTTGAAGAAAGAAGTCTTCAAGAACGGGTAGAACCCGAAGGGGGCCATCGTGCACCGGAATATCGGGGATGGCGAGCGTAAGTATTGCATGCACGACGAGATCACGAGTCATGATTTCTTGACTTAAACGAGGCCGTCGATTTGAGTAGCAGACAGGTGGCACGAGATCCTGTAGAGTCGGGGTTCGACACTTCGGCGGTTTCAACGCTAAAGGGAGCACAGAGAAACCGCGAGAGCGCGAGTCACGACGGGTCCCACGGAGATCGCGTGGAGTATTACTCGTGGCATCGCGTGTTCGGAGCTCGGAGGAAGGAAAAGTAGGTCTCCGGAATCACGAGTGGCGATAACCCGAGGTTGACTATTGACCATCGGGAATCGGGATCTCGGTATCCGATAGCTCGAAGGCGCGCCGCAAGTTTCGCGATATCGCGAGACCCGATCTCCTGATACGCAAGCGCAGTTCCGAGAAGGAGTAACCTGTGGGAACAAAGGCTCCCGAGGGGAGTTGGAAGAGTATTGACTCTTCGGGCCGAGTTGTTGAAGGTCCTGGAGAAGGCGACCATCCGCTGAGGGGCAGGTTGCGTCAGAGTGGTATCAGAGCCTGAAAGTCTTGTCTGTATATTTCAGATAGGAAGAGAGAAGAGGGAAAGGAAAGCCCTCTGATACTCATGACTTGCGTCAGAGTGGTATCAGAGCGGGAGTGTCTTTGTTTTCTGAAGCAGAGACAGGAGAGACAAAATGCCGCCCAGAAGGGAAAGGCAGTCACCTGATCGAGAAGACAGGGACGCGCGAAGAAGAGGTAGACCAGTAGGGAATCCAGCAGGGAATCCAGATATGGAGCGTCAAATACGGGATCTTAGGGCGAGACTCGAAGATATGGAAACCACCCAGAGGCGTGGAGCTGGTACAGTAGAGTTCAGCGATCCTAAGGTTGAAGAGGAAGCTGGACACGACCAAGAAGAGGTCTCCGCAGAAGATGCCTCTACAGAGAGGTTGATCAAAGCCATTTCGAGGATGAGCTCGAAGACGAAGATGGATATTCCCGTCTATGAGGGAAATCTAAACGTGGAGGAGTTGTTGGATTGGATCCGAGCGCTCGACACCTACTTCGACTATGAGGACATCGAAGAGGACAAGAAGGTGAGACACGCTGTCACCAAACTGAAGGGACACGCAGCCTTATGGTGGGACGAGCTACAGGCAGACAGACGTTCCAAAGGGAAACAAAAGATCAAAAGCTGGGATCGGATGATCGCAAAGATGAAGGCGAAGTTCATTCCGAGGGACTATCATATCACTCTGTTCAGGCGCATGCAGAACCTGAGACAGAAGCTGATGATGGTGAAAGAGTACACCGATGAATTCTACAGGCTCAACATCAGAGCTGGTCATCGGGAGAGTGATGACGAAAAGGTGGCGAGGTACCTGAATGGTCTCAGGTATGATATTCAGGACGAGTTGAGCATGGTTACCATCTGCACTGTTGAGGATGCGTACCAGATGGCCCTGAAAGCCGAAGAAAAGATGAGCCGCAAGCAAGGACAGCGAGGGCGAGGCAGGAGCTAGCCTAGAGGCAAAGCAGTTGCCCAGAAAGAATTTCATAAGCCCAAGGAGGATTGGAAGAGGCCTCAGGGAAAAGCTGAAAGAGGTGGAACCTCGCAGCAGAGGCAACAAAATTTTGAGCCGAGAAGGCAGCGACAGGATCAGCAAGGAGATTATGCTGATGCCAATACATTTCCTCGTACCCGAGGTAGAGGCAGAGGTCGAGGAGGAGTTATCACATGTTTCACATGTGGGAAGGACGGACACAAGGCCGTTGACTGCCCAGACAGAAAATTGGATAGAAGTGAAACTCACATCGCTGAGGCGCAGAGGCGTGACGTGGAAGATGAGGACACTGGAAGTGGAGAGTCACTGACAGTGCACAAGGCTCTCTTGAAGCCTGAGAAGGAGGTGGATAGCTCAGCGCAAAGATGCAGACTGTTCCGGACGACTTGCAAGACCAAGGGCTGGAAATGCAAGGTCATAGTGGACAGTGGGAGCACCGATAATATCGTTTCGACCAAGATGGTGGAGAAACTTGAGCTGAAAACGAACAAGCACCCGAGTCCATACAAAGTGACGTGGCTGCAGAAAGGACACCAGGTATGTGTCACAAAACAATGCTTGGTAAATTTTAAAATGGGTGATTATAGGGATGAAATTTTGTGTGACGTTATACCCATGGATGTCTGTCATGTTTTATTGGGTAGACCATGGTAGTATGACCGACGTGTTGTTCACGATGGGAGGATGAACACATACACCTTGGAGAAGGATGGAAAAACACATACACTTCTTCCGGGGAAGGATAAGGAAATGAAGCCGGAAGTGAGCAGTACTATACTTCTCATGAGTGGGAAAGAGCTTCTCACAGAGCTGGAGAAGGATGAGGATCCACAGTTCTTTGTTGTCAGGAAGCCGAGGGTTGTCGTGACAAGCACCAGAGTGGATGACTTGCCAGAGGAGATTCAGGGACTGCTTGAAGAGTTCGCTGATATCATCGTGGATGAACTGCCGCATTCATTGCCACCAATGAGGAGTGTGAGTCATCATATTGACCTCATACCCAGGGCAAGCTTGCCGAATAAGGCAACATACAGGTTGACGCCTCAGGAGAATGAGGAAGTCAAAAGGCAGGTACAGGATCTGCAGGACAAGGGACTAGTGAGAGAGAGTCTGAGTCCATGTGCTGTTCCGACAGTACTGAGCCCAAAGAAAGGTGGAGGCTGGAGGAAGTGTACAGACTCCAGGGCAATAAATAAGATTACCATCAGATACAGGTTTCCATTGCCGAGGATGGACGACTTGATGGATTGCCTGAGCGAGGCAAATTTTTTTTCCAAGATTGATCTCAAGAGCGGATACCATCAGATCCGGATGAGAGAGGGAGATGAGTGGAAAACAACATTCAAAACAAACGAGGGTTTGTACGAATGGCTGGTCATGCCATTTGGCTTGACAAATGCACCCAACACTTTTATGAGGCTGATGAATGAAGTCCTACGGGAATTCATTGGCAAATTTGTGGTGGTGTACCTGGATGATATACTGATTTTCAGCAAAACCAGGGCTGAGCATTTAAAACACTTAGTCATTGTGATGAGAAGGCTACAGCAGGAGAAGTTGTTGATTAATTTGAAGAAGTGCTCATTTATGCAGACAGAACTCATATATCTGGGTTTTGTAATCTCGGTAAATGAATTGAAGATGGATCCTGAGAAGGTTGAAGTAATCAGGAATTGGCCATCGCCAAGGAATGTCTTCGAGGTAAGGAGCTTCCATGGTTTGGCAAGCTTCTATAGGAAATTTATTCGGAATTTCAGCGGAATCAGTGCTGCAATGATGGACACTATGAAAAAGCGGCATAAAGTTTTCCATTGGACAGCCGAGGCTGAAAGAAGCTTCAATTTGTTGAAGCAAAAGATAACCGAGCAGCCAGTGTTAGTGCTGCCTGATTTTCGGAAGACCTTCCAGGTGAAGTGCGATGCCAGTGGGTATGCTGTTGGAGGAGTTTTAAGTCAGGATGATAGACCCGTGGCATACTACAACGAGAAGCTCGATGATGCCAAGCTAAAGTACTCCACGTACGACAAAGAATTCTATGCCATTATCCAGGCATTGAAAAAGTGGAGGCATTATCTCATACCCAAGGAGTTTGTGTTGTACAGTGACAACCACGCATTGCAGTTCGTGAGTCAACAGGAGAAGTTGAACCAAAAGCATGTGAAATGGGTGGAGTACATGCAGAATTTCACCTTTGTCATAAAGCACATTTCGGGGACTGCAAACAAAGTGGCGGACGCCTTGAGTAGAAAATGTTTGTTGCTGCAGGAATTCAGGGTCAAGACTTTGGGTTTTGAAAACCTGAAAGATATGTATGCAGGTGATGCTGATTTCAGGGAAGCTTATGAAGCAGCCGAGAACCCAGTTCTCAGAGATAGGAGCCCGTGGATAGATTTCTTGATACATGATGGATTGCTATTCAAGGGCAATCAATTGTGCATTCCAGATTGCTCTATGAGAGATAATTTGGTACGAGAAAAGCACAGTGGTGGACTAGCAGGTCATTTCGGGCATGACAAAACATTCGCCAAGCTGAGCGAGTCATATTTTTGGCCAGGCATGCGCACAGATGTTAGGAGATTTGTTGGCAGGTGCAGGATATGTCAGCATGCAAAGGGCCGCAAGCAGAACATAGGGTTATATCAACCGTTACCTATACCCGAAAGGCCGTGGGAGGCAATCAGTATGGATTTTGTGTTGGGGTTGCCGAGAACACAATGAAGAGTTGATTCCATCTTTGTTGTGGTGGACAGATTCTCGAAGATGGCACATTTTATCCCATGCCATAAGACTAGCGATGCGACGCACGTTGCCAATTTGTTCTTTAAAGAAATTGTGCGATTGCATGGATTGCCGAGAAACATAGTCTCGGATCGGGATACCAAATTCATAGGTCATTTTTGGAGGACGCTATGGAAGAAGATGGGGACTAACTTAGCATTCAGTTCTGCTTACCATCCGCAGACATGAGTTCAATTGTTTCTCTGGTTGAGCCGGGAGATTCCTGCATAGAGTGCAGTCGAATTACTCCGCATAGAGTGCGTTGAGGAGGCTCCATAGTTAAACTCTTGTTCTCATTTTGCCCGGAGTGAATTGGGTTGTTTGGACCCTGCAGGTGAGTGCAGGTCGGACTGGAGTCTCGGTAGCAAGTTGAGAAAAGAAAGGTCGGGGTCGTTACGCTTGTGAATGCACAGAAGCTGGGAGACTCGAAGCGCAGTTGGAGGCGGTTAAAAAGTCAAGCATCGGAAGTGTGTGAAAGTTCTCTGAAGGAGTCAGAGGAACAAAGCTCAGGAAGGATATCACCTTTGGTTCAGTTACACAGGACAAAGGTGGGAAAGTTGAGAACTCTTCAAGAGGAAGAGAATTGACGACTTGAACTTCTTGAAGAAAGAAGTCTTCAAGAATGGGCAGAACCCGGAGGGGGCCATCGTGCACCGGAATATCGGGGATGGCGAGCGTAAGTATTGCATGCACGACGAGATCACGAGTCGTGATTTCTCGACTTAAACGAGGCCGTCGATTTGAGTAGCGGACAGGTGGCACGAGATCCTGTAGAGTCGGGGTTTGGCACTTCGGCGGTTTTGGCGCTAAAGGGAGCACAGAGAAACCGCGAGAGCGCGAATCGCGACGGGTCCCACGGAGATCGCGTGGAGTATCACTCGTGGCATCGCGTGTTCGGAGCTCGGAGGAAGGAAAAGAAGGTCTCCGGAATCACGAGTGGCAATAACCCGAGGTTGACTATTGACCATCGGGAATCGGGATCTCGGTATCCGATAGCTCGAAGGCGCGCCGCAAGTTTCGCGATATCGCGAGACTCGATCTCCCGATACGCAAGCGCAGTTCCGAGAAGGAGTAACCTGTGGGAACAAAGGCTCCCGAGGGGATTTGGAAGAGTATTGACTCTTTGGGCCGAGTTGTTGAAGGTCCTGGAGAAGGCGATCGTCCGCTGAGGGGTAGGTTGCATCAGAATGGCCATAGGATGTCATTCATTAGCCTCATGAAGGTTGCAGGGGCATTCGTCAACCCGAATGGCATGACCAACCATTCAAAAAGGCCGTCCTTGGATTTGAAGGCAGTCTTCCACACATCAGAGGGTTCGATTGGTACCTAGTGATACCCCGACTTCAAGTCGATCTTGCTGAAATATTTCGCCCCCTTGAGTTGGTCCAGAAGGTCATCAATCCGTGGGATTGGGTACCTATTCCGAACAGTGATCTTGTTCAGTGCCCAATAGTCAATGCAAAGTCTCCAAGTCCCATCATTCTTCTGCACCAACACGATCAGGCTCCCACAGGGTGATGAACTCGGCCGGATGTGACCTTTCTGCAACAGCTCCTGAATCTGCCTCTTGATTTTGTCATTCTCCAGAATAGAGAGTTGATAGATGGGTCCATTGGGCAGTGACGCACCTGGGGTCAGATCGATGGGGTTCTTGACCTGACAGTGTAGAGGCACCCCTACGGGGGAGGTGAAGATGTCCTCGTACTCCTCCATGACCTTATCCATCTGTTGTTTTCGTGCAGCAGGGCCCTGTCTGGAGGTCATAGCCACAGTCTTCCTCTTTCCCTGAGGGCGGATCATCAGGAAAACAAATTTCCTGGTTTTGGAAATGAGCTTACTGCATTGTTTTTCAATAACCAAAGAGATGGTGGTAGGCGGTGCTATCTCCGGTAGCCTATACAACTTATTTCCCAAGGTGATAATAACAGCACAATGCCTGGACTCATACACAGCATGTCGCTTCCACAAGTACGATTGGCCTAATAATACATCAGAAACATCAAGAGGAGCAATGTCACATAATACCTCATCCATGAAGGGCTTGATGTTGTAGGGAAGGTGACATTGTTGGCTGACGCGGAGTTCCCATCCTTGGTTCAACCACCCGATAGTGTATGGTTGTGTGTGTGATATGGTTGGCAAGCCCAACCGCTTCACAACCTCTACCGAGATGAGGTTCTTATGGCTCCCACTATCGACAATGAACTGCAATGGGGAACCCTTTACCCACATCTTGGAATGAAAGAGACGATTTTCCTCCTCTGGATCTTCTGGTTCCTCCTTCTGGATCTTCGTGGTGGCAATGGTGGCGTTGGGATCCGCATCGATAATATACTTCCCCCTATCATTCCCCTTGTTAGGTTCTGATTTAGAGTGAGACCATGCATCCGATTCAGAAGCCTTCAACTCGGCTACCAGTGACTGCTTGGCCCGACACTCACTTGTGTTGTGAGTGGAGCTCTTATGGAACTCACACCACTTCCCCGTGTCTTTTTTTGGCTTCCTGGTGTTGTTCTTTGCTTGTGGCTTTGGCGGGTTATCCTGGGACGTCCCGCCTTGGCTTGGTCCTTTGTTTTTCGGTTTGGGGGTACCTTTCCCTTACTTTTGATTCGTAGACCCAAAGTCTCTCTTTTTCTGTTTGAACTTCTGCTCAATCTTGGCAGCATATCGGTACGCCACACCAAGCGAGGAGATGTCGAGGAACTCCATTTCCTACTGAATTTATTTGTGCAGACAACTGCGGTACTTTAACACCAAATGTTTCTTTGAATCTTTGATACCCAACTTTGTGCGTAGGGTATGAAACATATTTGTCATCTCATGCACATCTTGGTCCCTTTGCTGCCGTAGCGTAGTGCATTGTATGTATTTGTCCTCATAGCTACCCATGGGATAATATTGTTCCTTGATGGTGTCTCGAAAAGAATTCCAAGTGGGTGTGGCCGAGAACAGAGAGGGTTCCCCCTCGCCCTGTTGCTCCGAGCAAGTTTCCCACCAGTCCTTGACATGGCGGGAGGCTTTGAGGAGTGCAAAAATAATCCTTTCTCGGTCGAAAAATTCATGAACCGAGAAATATCCTTCTAACAGATTCAACCATCTATCTACGACATCTTCATCTATTTGGCCCTCAAATATGGGAATGTCAAAGTTTACGTGTAACTTAAAAGGAGTGGCACCTCCAGAGTGGTTGTTGGATGTCAATGCGCCGCTAGTGGGAATCCATTGAAGAATATGGGCAAAGTTGTCCATCATCACGTTCCTTTGTTTCTCGAGGGCCTCCTCGAGCAACATTTTGATAGGATCTCTTGCTCCTTCATCTTTATTTTCTTCCCCCATGGGCGGTCGTCGGGGTTTGCGAGACTGATCTTGCAAAGGTTCAACCAGATCGAGCCCCAACTCCTTATACCCTGACCACGTTGGGGACATGCAAAGAAAGATCGAGAACGAGCAAACCGCTCTGATACCACTGATCCGTATTTATGTAGGAACACAATGAAATACAAAAATACACATAAACACAGAGGGAGTGGAAATAAGACTTCATTTCATTAATAACAAATGACTGGAAAATGCTTACAAACAGAATGGAAAATAAGATAGCTAGGGCGCTGGTAGCTTATCTCCGAGAAGAGATGTGGCGGCTACTGGCTTCTGAACTTCCTATTACAATGAGGCTCGAAGGCCTATATATTACTAAGAAATAATGGAAAAACCTAAACATCCAAAAACCTAACCCTAGGAGATGAAACGCCAGAATATGGGCCCCGTTGGGGTAAATTGGTACATCAATTTCCCAGGGTCATAACTTTGGCATACTATCTTCGTTTGATGCACATGATACATCGTTAGAAAGATCTATCTGAGGACTACACTGCTAACATCAAATATTGAGTCCAGAATGAACTCGTATTCGCTAGAGAATTCATGCCCAAAAAACGTCGTTTAGGGCCTCAAAACAGCTCCGGAAGTTCAGGACCCGAAGAACTGCTAAAAATAATAAATAGTGCTACAATTAAGGAAACTGAAAAACTGAAAGAAACAATGGTGTGGGTCCAAGTGGAATAGGCGGGTGGCCACCAATATCCACCTGGATCATTTCTTGGCATTGAATGGCCTTACGACCCTCTCCTTCAACTTTTAGTGCAGCGCTAGCATCTAACACTGTCCATAGGTCTTGTCTAACCTCACGAGTGAGTTGAAGGTGCAATCGAAAGGCTATTTGTGATAGACAGTCTAATGATGCGTGCATTCTACTCATTTCTCAAAGGACTAGGGTACGAATCAACTGTTCGAAGTCTCTATAGTTCCATCTACTGCGCAATTGGTGATTAATGACGAAGAATTTTGGGGTAAGATTCTTGTCTCTGCATTGTTTGAGAAAGTCGAGATCAACAACTTGTCTAATGATTTTAATCCGTAGATTTTCCATTAAACGGAAATTGTTTCAGGTTTCTCTTACGTACAAGGAAGATATCACTATTTTCAGATTTATGTGGTGAGTATTTTCGAAGTTGTTTGTCGGATAATCCACAGTAGTTGTCATTGTCATCGACATTTCAAATCTGAATCGGGATTCATCATCAGGACTAATTGTCAATTGATAGTTTGTTGATCTCGGTCTATTAATAGTTAATATGCAGGATGTTTTTAAGTTTTAACCTAGGTCGGCTGTCTAAAAACCTAATCTACAGAGTTTTAACAAAAATTAAAAATTAAACTAAATAATAAATAATAATATAGATTGTTACTAAGTTTGTAAAAGTATTAATAGTGTTTTTTATTATATATATGTATAAATATAAGTTTTAGTATTTTTATTAATTGAATTATATTTTATAAACAAAAATTTTAAACTTTTAATTAATTGAATTATATTAAAGTTAATGTAAGAAGGGAGCTTTACTTGAGAGTTTTAATAGTGTTTTTTATATAATATAAATCATATTACTTGTCATTAATTGGATTGTATATATAGTTAATGTAGGAAGGGAGCTTTAGTTAGGTTTGGTTGTTTTTAAGGTTATAGTTTTTTATATTATTACTTATTATTACTTTTTAATTTATGTTTAAATTTAATGCAAGAAGTTTAGTGAACTAGTTACTATATTATGGAAAGGAAGCTTTCAATTAGGGTTTAGGTTTAGTTTTTAGTTGATTAGAATGAATCTAGGGTTTGTCTTATAGTAGTGTTAAATAGTGTATTTAGTATGATTAGGTCTAAGCATTGAAGGTTTATGTAAGAGTTGTTTTTAGTATTTGTTAGATTGTATTTTTAGTATGATTTTTAGTATTATTAGGTCTAGGTATAGAAGGTTTTTGTATATATATAGATAATCATAATAGGTTTAAGATACTAAGCAGTAGGAGTTAGTTTTTGTTGTAAGTGATTAGGATGTAACATAGTAGGAATTTTAATATATATATATATATAGTCATAAGACTTAATTATTGAAATATATAGTAGTAGGTGTCTATAATTATAACTTATAAAGTAGGTAATACAAGTTAGTTAGACCCCTAAGTCTATGCAATGACACAAAGGAAAACCTAAATAAGGAAGGAAAGAAGAAGGGAGGTTTCATACCTGATTTGATCTATGAAGATCTCTTAAGTTGGTTGATTAATGGGTGCCAAAAAGCTACTCACCTCCAGGCCACCATCTCTGTTCATATTGTTGGGGTGCTTGATTATTTCGAGATCTTATCTCAAGCGTCTCATGTAGTAATGATCCTCCTTTGCTAGTATCTTTGTATCCTCTAGGCAGACATGATGTTTGGTCTTAAGTGAGTGTTCAACAAAGGCCAAGGTGTGAATGCGTTCATTTCTAATTTCTGCGCCATGTTCTTTAATCCTTACCTGAAATGATCGTCCGATTTCCCCAATGTAAAATTTCCTACATGAACAAGAGACCTTGTAGATGCCTTTTCCTTGTTGTTGGTCTATAGGGTCTTTTACAGACTTCATTCTTTGTCTGATGGTAACTAGGGGTTTGAAGGAGGTTGTAATTTCTTTATTTTTTAAAACTTTTGCAATCTTGTCCGTGACACCCTGAATGTAAGGAATAAAGGCCTTTATGTTGGAGGTTTGATCATTCTGTATATGGGTCCTATTATCCTTCTTATCCATTGCCTTTTTTATGTCTCTATCTCTATATCCAATGTTCTTAAAGACCTTAGTTAAGTGGTCTACTTCTTCCTTAAGATGTTCTTTGTCGAAAATTCTTGTCGCCATTATCGCCATGGTGTTGAGAACCCCCATCTTCTGAGAGGGATGGTGGTGGGAATCCACATGAAGGTAGCTATCTATGTGAGTTTTCTTCTCGAAGACCTTGTATCCCAGTGTACCATTATGTTTTCTAGTGATAAGAACATCTAGGAAGGGTATGTTGTTGTTTTCTTCTAGTTCCATGGTGAATTTTATGTTCTCTGAAATACCATTGAGGTGTTCAAAGAATATATCTAGTTCTTCTTTTTCATGAGTCCATATCACGTTGGTATCATCAACATACCTTTTCCATCTAGATGGTTTAAGGGGGTAAGTTTCAAGGGCATTTTTCTCGAATAGTAGTGTTAAATAGTGTATTTAGTATGATTAGGTCTAAGCATTGAAGGTTTTTGTAAGAGATGTTTCTAGTATTTGTTAGATTGTGCTTTTAGTATGATTTTTAGTATTATTAGGTCTAGGTATAGAAGGTTTTTGTATATATATAGATAATCATAATAGGTTTAAGATACTAAGTAATGGGGGTTTGTTTGTGTTGTAAGTGATTAGGATGTAACATAGTAGGAATTTTAATATATATATTGTCATAAGACTTAATTATTGAAATATATAGTAGTAGGTGTCTATAATTATAATTTATAAAGTAGGTAATACAGGTTAGTTAGACCTCTAAGTCTATGCAGTGACACAAAGGAAAAACCTAAATAAGCAAGGAAAGAACAAGGGAGGTTTCATACCTTATTTGATATATGAAGGTCTCTTAAGTTGGTTGATTAATGGGTGCCAAAAGCTGCTCACCTCCAGGCCACCGTCTCTGTTCATATTGTTGGGGTGCTTGATTATTTCGAGAGATTCTCTTAAGCGTCTCATGTAGTAATGATCCTCCTTTTCTAGTATCTTTGTATCCTCCAGGCAGACATGATGTTTGGTCTTAAGTGAGTGTTCTACTAAGGCTGAGGTGCAAATGCGTTCATTTCTAATGTCTGCTCCATGTTCTTTAATCCTTACCTGAAATGATCGTTTGGTTTCCACAATGTAACATTTCCCGCATGAACAAGGGACCTTGTAGATGCCTTTTCCTTGTTGCTGGTCTATAGGGTCTTTTACAAACTTCATCCTTTGTCTGATGGTAACTAGGTGTTTGAAGGAGGTTGTAATTTATTTCTTTTTTAAAACTTTTGCAATCTTGTTTGTGACACCCCGAATGTAAGGAAGAAAGGCCTTTATGTTGGAGGTTTGATCATTCTGTATACGGGTCCTATTATCCTTCCTATCCATTGCCTTTTTTATGTCTTTATATCTATATCCAATGTTCTTAAAGACCTTAGTTAAGTGGTCTACTTCTTCCTTAAGATGTTCTTTGTCGGAAATTTTTGCCACCCTTATCGCCATGGTGTTGAGAACCCCCATCTTCTGAGAGGGATGGTGGTGGGAATCCGCATGAAGGTAGCTATCTATGTGAGTTTTCTTCTTGAAGACCTTGTGTCCCAGTCTACCATTATGTTTTCTAGTCATAAGAACTTCTAGGAAGGGTATGTTGTTGTTTTCTTCTAGTTCCATGGTGAATTTTATGTTCTTTGAAATACCATTGAGGTGTTCAAAGAATCTGTCTAGTTCTTCTTTGCCATGAGGCCATATGACATTGGTATCATCAACATACCTTTTCCATCTAGATGGTTTAAGGGGATAAGTTTCAAGGGCATTTTTCTCGAACTTCTTCATGTAGAGGTTGGCTACGATTGGGGATAAGGGGGATCCCATGGGTACTCTGCTTGGTTGTTCAAAAAAATCTCCTTGGAAACTGAAGAAGGTTGATTTTAGAAAAACTTCTGCTAGTTTGGTTGTTTGAGGGTCTGACACCTCATTTATAATTTAAATGGGCTCATTTAACGAGATCTTCGTAAAAAGTTAAACCACATCAAAGTTGATGAGGATATCCATTGATTCAATTTTCTCCTCTTTTATGAGTTCCATGAAGTCTCTTGAATCTTTTATGTATGAGTCTGTCTTTCCAACCAAAGGTCCTAGGATCCTTGCTACGTACCTAGCTAGTTTATAGGTTGGGGAACCGATTGTGTTGACAATTGGTCTTAGAGGAACTCCTTCCTTGTGGATTTTTGGAAGTCCATATATTCTAGGAGTGATTAGGTAGCTTGGAGTTAGTCGTTTCTTCATTCTTTCATCTAGGTTAGAAGCTTTTATGGCTTTCTTGACTTCATTGATAACTTTGGATATTGGGTTATTGTTTAACATTTTATAGCTTCCAGTCGTGGTGAGATGCTCTATCATCTTGGTGTTGTAATCTATTATGTTCATGGCTATTGTAGCTCCACCCTTATCATCTTTTAAAATCACAATGTTTTCGTTGTGTTTGAGGTTCTTGATGGCCTCGCGCTCCAATTTGCTGATGTTACTTTTTGATGGTTTAGCTTTCTTGAGGACAAGGGCGCAATCTTTTCTGATAGGGTTCTTGTCTTCTTCACTGAGGTTTTTGATGATGTCTTCTACACTGCAAATTATGTTTTCTATGGGGAAAGTTGTTGGAGCAATGGAAAAGCCCAATCCTTTTTCCAATATGTTTACTTCTTCGTTGTTAAGAACATGGTTGGATATGTTAATTACTTTTTTGCTTGTTGTAGCGTATCTTTTGTTTGTTGTAGTGTCTTTTCCGTCATACCTCCCTTCGTTTGTTGTAGCATCAACTCCGTATGATATAGCATCCCCTCCATTTGTTGTAGCATCAACTCCGTACACTGCAACATCCCCTCCATTCATTGTATCATCATCTTCATTCGTTGTAGCATCCTCTCCAACACTACATCCCTTTTTTATTTTAGTTTTTTCAGTTTGTTTGCTTGGCGTTGAATGGCCTTACGTCCCTCTCCTTCAGCTTTTAGTGCAGCACTAGCATATAACACTGTCGAGAGGTGTTGTCTAACCTCACGCGCGAGCTGAAGGTGCAATCAGAAGGTTATTTTTGATAGCCAGTCTAATGATGCGTGCATTCTCCTAATTTCTCCCTAGACTAGGGCACGACTCAACTGTTCGAAGGCTCTATAGTTCCATCTACTGCACAATTGGTGATTAATAACGACGAATTTTGGGTTAAGATTATTGTCTCTGAATTGTTTGAGAAAGTCGATATCAACAGCTCATCTAATTATTTTAATCCGTAGATTTTCCATTAAACGGAAATTATTTCAGGTTTCTCTTCCGTACAGGGAAGATATCATTGTTTTCAGATTTCTGTGGTGAGTATATTCGAAGTTGTTTGCCTGATAATCCATAGTAGTTGTCATTGTCATCGACGTTTCGAATCTGAATCGGAATTCATCATCAAGACTAATCGTTAATAGATAGAATGCTAATCTCGGTCAATTAATAGTTAATATGCAGGATGTTTTTAAGTTTTAACCTAGGTCGACTGTCTAAAAACCTAATCTACACAGTTTAAACAAAAATTAAAAATTAAACTAAATAATAAATAATAATATAGATTGTTACTAAGTTTGTAAAAGTATTAATAGTGTTTTTTATTATATATATGTATAAGTATAAGTTTTAGTATTCTAATTAATTGAATTATATTTTATAAACAAAAATTTTAAACTTTTAATTAATTGAATTATATTAAAGTTAATGTAAGAAGCGAGCTTTAGTTAAGAGTCTTAATAGTGTTTTTTATATAATATAAGTCATAGTACTTGTAATTAATTGGATTGTATATATAGTTAATGTAGGAAGGGAGCTTTAGTTAGGTTTGGTTGTTTTTAAGGTTATAGTTTTTTAGATTATTACTTATTAGTACTTTTTAATTTATGTTTAAATTTAATGTAAGAAGTTTAGTGAACTAGTTACTATATTATGGAAAGGAAGCTTTTAATTAGGGTTTAGGTTTAGTTTTTAGTTGATTAGAATGAATCTAGGGTTTGTTTTATAGTAGTGTTAAATAGTATATTTAGTATGATTAGGTCTAAGCATTGAAGGTTTTTGTAAGAGGTGTTTCTCGTATTTGTTAGATTGTGTTTTTAGTATGATTTTCATTATTATTAGGTCTAGGTATAGAAGGTTTTTGTATATATATAGATAATCATAATAGGTTTAAGATACTAAGTAGTAGGGATTAGTTTGTGTTGTAACTGATTAGGATGTAACATAGTAGGAATTTTAATATATATATTGTCATAAGACTTAATTATTGAAAAATATGGTAGTAGGTGTCTATAATTATAATTTATAAAGTAGGTAATACAGGTTACTTAGACCCCTAAGTCTATGCAGTGACACAAAGGAAAAACCTAAATAAGCAAGGAAAGAAGAAGGGAGGTTTCATACCTGATTTGATCTATGAAGGTCTCTTAAGTTGGTTGATTAATGGGTGCCAAAAGTTGCTCACCTCCAGGCCACCATCTATGTTCATATTGTTGGGGTGCTTGATTATTTCGAGAGCTTCTCTTAAGCATCTCATGTAGTAATGATACTCCTTTGCTAGTATCTTTGTATCCTCAAGGCAGACATGATGTTTGGTCTTAAGTGAGTGTTCTACTAAGGCCGAGGTGTGAATGATTTCATTTCTAATGTCTGCTCCATGTTCTTTAATCCTTACCTGAAATTATCATCTGGTTTCCCCAATGTAACATTTCCCGCATGAACAAGAGACCTTGTAGATGCCTTTTCCTTGCTGTTGGTCTATAGGGTCTTTTACAGACTTCATTCTTTGTCTGATGGTATTTTGAAGGAGGTTGTAATTTCTTTATTTTTTAAAACTTTTTCAATTTTGTATGTGACACCCCGAATGCAAGGAAGAAATGCCTTTAAGTTGGAGGTTTGATCATTCTGTATACGGGTCCTATTATCCTTCCTATACATTGCCTTTTTTATGTCTCTATATCTATATCCAATGTTCCTAAAGATTTTAGTTAAGTGGTCTACTTATTCCTTAAGATGTTTTCTGTCGGAAATTCTTGTCGCCCTTATCGCCATGGTGTTGAGAACCCCCATATTCTGAGAGGGATGGTGGTGGGAATCTACATGAAGGTAGCTATCTGTGTGAGTTTTCTTTCTGAAGACCTTGTGTCCTAGTGTACGATTATGTTTTCTAGTCATAAGAACGTCTAGGAAGGGTATGTTGTTGTTTTCTTCTAGTTCCATGGTGAATTTTATGTTCTCTGAAATACCATTGAGGTGTTCAAAGAATTTGTCTAGTTCTTCTTTTCCATGAGGCCATTTGACGTTGGTATCATCAACATACCTTTTCCATCTAGATGGTTTAAGGGGATAAGTTTAAAGGGCATTTTTCTTCAACTTCTCCATGTAGAGGTTGGCTACGATTGGGGATAAGGGGGATCCCATGGCTACTTCGCTTGTTTGTTCGAAAAACTCTCCTGGAAACTGAAGAAGGTTGATTTTAGACAAACTTATGCTAGTTTGGTTGTTTGAGGGTCTGCAACCTCATTTATAACTTCACTGGCCTCATTTAATGGGATCTTCGTAAAAAGTTAAACCACATCAAAGCTGATGAGGATATCCTTTGATTCAATTTTCTCCTCTTTTATGAGTTCCACGAAGTCTCTTGAACCTTTTACGTATGAGCCTGTCTTTCCAACCAAAGGTCCTAGGATCCTTGCTACGTACCTGGCTAGTTCATAGGTTGGGGAACCGATTGTGTTCACAATCGGTCTTAGAGGAACTCCTTCCTTCTGTATTTTTGGAAGTCCATATATTCTAGGAGTGATTAGGCATCTTGGAGTTAGTCGTTTGTTCATTCTTTCATCTAGGTTAGAAGATTTTATGGCTTTCTTGACTTCCTTGATAACTTTGGATATTGGGTTGTTGTTTAACGTTTTATAACTGCTAGTCGTCGTGAGATGCTCTATCATCTTGGTGTTATAATCTATTATGTTCATGACTACTGTAGCTCCACCCTTATCATCTTTTAAAATCACAATGTTTTCGTTGTTTTTTAGGTTCTTGATGGCCTCGCGCTCCAATTTGCTTATGTTACTTTTCGGTGGTTTAGCTTTCTTAAGGACGAGGGCGCAATCATGCCTGATAGCGTTCTTGTCTTCTTCACTGAGGTTTTTGATGATGTCTTCTTCACTGCAAATTATGTTTTCTATGGGGACAGTTGTCGGAGCAATGGAAAAGCACAATCCTTTTTCTAATATGTTTACTTCTTCGTTTTTAAGAACATTGGTGGATAGGTTAATTACTTGTTTGCTTGTTGTAGCATATCTTTTGTTTGTTGTAGCGTCTTTTCCATCATACCTCACTCCGTTTGTTGTATCATCAACTCCGTACGCTGTAGCATCCCCTCCTTTTGTTGTTGCATCAACTCCATATGCTGTAGTATCCCCTCCATTCGTTGTATCATCATCTTCATTCGTTGTAGCATACTCTCCATTCACTGCGTCCCTTTTTTCTTTTAGTTTTTTCAGATTGTTTGCTTGGCGTTGAATGGGCTTACGTCCCTCTCCTTTAGATTTTAGTGTAGCGCTAGCATCTAACATTGTCTATAGGTCTTGTCTAACCTCACGTGCAATCTGAACGTGCAATCAAAAGGCTGTTTGTGATAGCCAGTCTAATGACGCGCGCGTTCTCCTAATTTCTCCCTGGACTAGGGCATGACTCAATTGTTCGAAGGCTCTATAGTTCCATCTACTATGCAATTGGTGATTAATGATGACGAATCTTGGGGTAAGATTACCGTCTCTACATTGTTTGAGAAAGTCGCGATCAACAACTCGTCTAATGATTTTAATCTGCAGATTTTCCATTAAACGAAAATTGTTTCAGGTTTCCCTTCCGTACAGGGAAGATATCACTGTTTTCAGATTTCCGTGGTGAGTATTTTCGAAGTTGTTTGTCGGATAATCCACAATAGTTGTCATTGTCATCGACGTTTTGAATCTGAATCAGGATTCATCATCAGGACTAATCGTCAATTGATAGTTTGTTGATCTCGGTCAATTAATAGTTAATCTGCAGGACGTTTTTAAGTTTTAACCTAGGTCAGTTGTCTAAAAACCTAATCTACAGAGTTTTAAACAAAAATTAAAAATTAAACAAAATAATAAATAATAATATAGATTGTTACTAAGTTTGTAAAAGTATTAATAGTGTTTTTTATTATATATATGTATAAATATAAGTTCTAGTGTTTTTATTAATTGAATTATATTTTATAAACAAAAATTTTAAAATTTTAAACTTTTAATTAATTGAATTATATTAAAGTTAATGTAAGAAGGGAGCTTTAGTTAAGAGTTTTAAGAGTGTTTTTTATATAATATAAGTCATATTACTTGTAATTAATTAGATTGTATATATAGTTAATGTAGGAAGAGAGCTTTAGTTAGGTTTGGTTGTTTTTAAGGTTATAGTTTTTTATATTATTACTTATTAGTACTTTTTAATTTATGTTTAAATTTAATGTAAGAATTTTAGTGAACTAGTTACTATATTATGGAAAGGAAGCTTTCAATTAGGGTTTAGGTTTAGTTTTTAGTTGATTAGAATGAATCTAGGGTTTTTTTTATAGTAGTGTTAAATAGTGTATTTAGTATGATTCTCAGTATTATTAGGTCTAGGTATAGAATGTTTTTGTATATATATAGATAATCATAATAGGTTTAAGATACTAAGTAGTAGGGGTTAGTTTGTGTTGTAAGTGACTAGGATGTAACATAGTAGGAATTTTAATATATATATATATATATATATTGTCATAAGACTTAATTATTGAAAGATATAGTAGTAGGTGTCTAAAATTATAATTTATAAAGTAGGTAATATAGGTTAGTTAGACCCCTAAGTCTATGCAGTGACACAAAGGAAAAACCTAAATAAGCAAGGAAAGAAGAAGGGAGGTTTCATACCTGATTTGATCTATGAAGATCTCTTAAGTTGGTTGATTAATGGGTGCCAAAAGCTGCTCACCTCCAGGCCACCGTCTCTGTTCATATTGTTGGGGTGCTTGATTATTTCGAGAGCTTCTCTAAAGTGTCTTATCTAGTAATGATCCTCCTTTGCTAGTATCTTCATATCCTCTAAGCAGATATGATGTTTCGTCTTAAGTGAGTGTTATGCTAAGGCTGAGGTGCGAATGCGTTCATTTCTAATGTCTTCTCCATGTTCTTTAATGCTTACCTAAAATGATCGTTCGGTTTCCCCATTGTAACATTTCACGCATGAACAAGAGACCTTGTAGATACCTTTTCCTTGTTGCTGGTCGATAGGGTCTTTTACAGACTTCATTCTTTGTTTGATGGTAACTAGGGGTTTGAAGGAGGTTGTAATTTCTTTCTTTTTAAAAACTTTTGCAATCTTGTCTGTGACACCCCGAATGTAAGGAAGAAAGGCCTTTATGTTGGAGGTTTGATCATTCTGTATACGGGTCCTATTATCCTTCTTATCCATTGCCTTTTTTATGTCTCTATCTCTATATCCAATGTTCTTAAAGACCTTAGTTAAGTGGTCTACTTCTTCCTTAAGATGTTCTTTGTCTGAATTTCTTGCTGCCCTTATCGCCATGGTGTTGAGAACCCCCATCTTCTGAGAGGGATGGTGGTGGGAATCCACATGAAGGTAGCTATTTATGTGAGTTTTCTTCCTGAAGACCTTGTGTCCCAGTGCACCATTATGTTTTCTAGTCATAAGAACGTCTAGGAAGGGTATGTTGTTGTTTGCTTTTAGTTCCATGGTGAATGTTATGTTCTCTGAAATACCATTGAGGTGTTCAAAGAATCTGTTTAGTTCTTCTTTTCCATGAGGCCATATGACGTTGGTATCATCAACATACCTTTTCCATCTAGATGGTTTACAGGGATAAGTTTCAAGGGAATTTTTCTTGAACTTCTCCATGTAAAGGTTGGATACGATTGGGGATAAGGGGGATCCCATGGCTACTCCACTTGTTTGTTTAAAAAAATCTCCTTGGAAACTGAAGAAGGTTGATTTTAGACAAACTTTTGCTAGTTTGGTTGTTTGAGGGTCTGCAACCTCATTTATAACTTGAATGGCCTCATTTAACGAGATCTTCGTAAAATTTTAATCCACATCAAAGCTGATGAGGATATCCTTTGATTTAATTTTCTTCTCTTTTATGAGTTCCACGAAGTCTCTTGAATCTTTTATGTATGAGTATATCTTAGCAACCAAAGGTCCTAGGATCCTTGCTACATACCTGGATAGTTCATAGGTTGGGGAACCGATTGTGTTGACAATTGGTCTTGGAGGAACTCCTTCCTTGTGGATTTTTGGAAGTCCATATATTCTAGGAGTGATTAGGCAACTTGGAGTTAATCATTTCTTCATTCTTTCATCTAGGTTAGAATATTTTATGGCTTTCTCGACTTCCTTGATAACTTTGGATATTGGGTTGTTGTTTAAAGTTTTATAGCTTCTAGTCATGGTGAGATGCTCTGTCATCTTGGTGTTGTAATCTATTATGTTCATGACTATTGTAGCTCCACCCTTATCATATTTTAAAATCACAATGTTTTTGTTGTTTTTGAGGTTCTTGATGGCCTCGCGCTCCAATTTCCTGATGTTACTTTTCGGTGGTTTAGATCTAGTGTTCATTCATTCATCAACAACACAAAGCATAACTAGATCTACTTAATCACATGAAGAACTTAGCCAATAAAGAGATAAATACATAAGAGCGAAGAACAAAACACTATACACATAGTTACTGTGGTTCACCCCCACCCTGGGGCTACGTCCACAAAGTCTTCTTTATATTATCTTGGTCAAGCAGTTACAACACAGAGCTCTAATGACCCTTACTTTGCACAGGACAAAAGATCTGTGCAACTTGCTAGATCCTTCTTCCTTTCTCTTCAACATCATACTATAACAACCTACACTTAGCTCTCCGATCTCATGCACAGAGCACTCTAAGATACATGCAATCACATAGATCCAATTACTATCACTAAGCTTTCATTCGTACATCACATAGATGTACTATATTACTATATCCTCCTTATCTTACTATCTACATTTCCTATTTATAGATTAGAAAATGGGCCTAAATGTGGGTAAACCCATGGGTTGACATCCCTTTCCCGTTACATCAACCCAAAACCCTAAAATGGACCCCAAAATAGGTCTTACTTCCTTATTTTATGTTTCGTGTTACGCTCCTTCCTTGGCAAGCTGTCGCAGTCCCAAAACTGGTCAAGTAAGACCAAGTACTCTTCAAAACTTGTTCAAGGGCCAACAGGCCCCCAACTCTCACCCGTGACTCATTCCGAGTCACTCAGGTCTAACCAATTATTCTTTGAACGCCTCGAGCTTAGCTCGAGCAGCTTCGACCTGCTGCAGTGCGACAGCCTCTTGTTTAGTAAATTCCTGGATTATTGTGTCATTGAGCGGTATTTCCAGGCATTGTTCTACAATGATGACACCCTTCTCGAGTTCAACTCCCTAGCTTTCAAGTTTGGTGAACAGTTGGCATGCCTTCTCTTGGAGTGGTTGCAGTCGTTGAGAGACGTCCATTACTTTACTTTGCAGTGTGTGTACTCGTTGTTGGGTTGTGCGTTTCTCTGTGAACCTCTTCATTCTTTCAACTGGGGTCACGGACTTCAATCTGCGCTTCTAGCACATTTGCATGATGCTTTGCTTCATGGAGTTGTGCCTCCAATGTCTGAAATTATGGATTCTCTGTGAGGGTTTCATAGGTCTGGGCGCTTCTAGTGCTTAGCTGCCTACATTCTAAAGCCAAAGTTTTTAATCGGTCGACTACACTTCGAGCAGTGGGCTCTCTTAGATCTCTTATCTCTTGGGGTGTCTTAGGTACGGTGCGGAGCTCCAGATCCATGATGCGTTGTTGAATTTGCTAGATTACTTCTTATAGTTGGGTCACCTATTGTGGAAGACGATCTTCCATCTTCACTTCTATGATCTTCACAGAGCGCAGTGCCTTGTGAACTCTTTCTTGTGTTTCAAGTTGCTCTTCTATCAAATGGTCCTTGTTCTGTTGTAACTAGGCTTTTTCCTCCTCCCATTTCACTTGTAAGTCAAGCTTCTCCTGTTCTTCCTTTCTTCGTTTCTCTTCATGTGCGCTTTGTGCATGTGCCAAAGTCTGGGTGGATTTCGCTATGTCTTCTTGAGCTCGTCAAAGGGGAGCTTCGACTTTCTCGGCGATCTGGTGTAACTATGTGGGCTCATCGCCTATTCCTGATATTTCCATTGTTAATGGCGTTGTAGAAACTGCTTGGCTGGACTGAAGTGCCTGTTGTGCTTCTTTGAATTTTCCCGTGATCCAGCGCAATAGTTCCTCCTGCTTTGCTTCTTTCTTTTCCGCGAGCTCTAATGAAACATCATTCAGCGCGATAATTAAGAATTCAAAATCATCTGGGGTAAGCGTAGTCTTAAGCGTGGTCCGGGTGGCCTTAGTTTTCTTTCTAGATGAGGACCTCGGTGAGGTAATATTTCTTTTCTTGGAGGGATCTTCCTCGTCCCTAGGCGGGGTAACCTCGCCTTTGCTCTATTCAACCTCTATGCCCCCTAGTTCCTGATCATCACCTCCCTTCGCAAGTGAGAGTGAGGCAGTCCTCGTGGATGTGTTGTGGATATCTTGAACTTCCACATCCTTCTTAATCTTACACAGTCCTGGTGTATCCGGCATAGCTTCAGGGATATGTAAGTCGTACATCTCTGCGGGGTCTACTGCGACAAGGAGCTCTACTAACCATTCCTTGGTAATCTCCTCCAGGTCATCTTCTGTCAGCTTGTAATATGACTGGAGTTGTTGTTTGTGCTCATCTGCGCGCATTGTGATGTAGGTGAAGTGACCATCTACGCTGAATTTCATCAAAGGTCGAAACCTATGAAGAGTGTTGGGTGTAATGCGTGGTGTAGACTGAATGGCATTCCTCAACTGAGTGTAGTACGCATGGAAGATAGCATTGGACTACCACTGTTTGTTCATGTCACTGGAGTACCACAACATACAAAAATTTGCAGCCAAGGGTTCGAAGGGTTCGATTTCCGGAAACGTGGCTCCCTCGGGCAGTTCCCACGCGATGAAGGTGATGAGTATGAGAAACCAGCTAAAGTGGAACTCATACCCTTGGTCCTGTGCTTGTCTACAGTCAAGCTCTAGCTGATAAATAAGGTATTTCACCCAGTTCATTTGTAGCCCATCCGCGCACTTCCCTGTGAGGTCAACTACAAATCCAGTCACCTGTGTAGGTCTGTTTTTTCGGACTAACTTGCCTGCGATCCACTGGAAACCAAAGCGTAATGTTGCATTCTCAATGGAGGCCACCTTGTAACCTCACGTGCCTTTCTTCAGATTTCCATATGTGTCTTTTATTTATTGAGTGAGAGCACGATCTGCGGTCTTTCCAGGGCAAAAGTCCTACGGGTCAGGGCCCTACATGCTTAGCCCAGTGATCCAATTGATCATAATCAGATCCATGGTGAAGCGTTGGTACAACCATAGGTATCCTCCATGGTGGCAGGACAACAATAGTCGAACATAGGCATTTACTTCCTGATGCCTCTCGAAATGTGGAATCCTCATTACGTTGAGGAGGGTTGATTGTGCAAGGTTACAGGTCCATTGTTGCGGTACAATCTTGGGGTTCTTTCCTTTTATAATAGTAAAATACTTGTGCGGGGCTAGAATACTATATACCTTGCAATATACAAGGTTAAAATCATTGAATTTCAGCGTGGTGAGCTTCTCCTGGTCATCATGAATTGCGCGCACCCCTTTTGGGAGGTACGTAGTGACTACAGCATAGTCGATGTCTCTGGGTACAGAGTCTCGATTCACTAGTCTGCTTAGTGGTGGGATATATTTAGGTAAGATTATTGGGATCATCTTCACAGTGGCGAAGTCATTTCCGATCTTAGATCATCTTTCCGAAGGCAGTCGGGATGGTCCTGCTCGAGCAGTGGAGGGGGAAGCTAGAAGTACGCCCGAGGACGATGCCTGTACACCTGTAGAAATTATGTGTTCTGACATGACTCTCTCAGCCATTAAATCAATTAGAAGTTCTTCAACAATTTTCTCAACAACGCTGAGCTCGTTTGAAATACAAACTTGGGTCAGTTGGCTCGGGTGAAAAAGGAATTCAGAGACGACAATGAATAGAAAGGAAATGATCTCAGGGTTCGCGCTCAAATTCTCAGTTAGCAAAAAGTATTCTTGGTTTTTGGAGTGACAGGTTAAGTAGACAATCTCAGCAACGGTCCGCTTGCAACCGACATGGGGCCGTCATTAACTACGTTATATCCGTTCTGGTGCTATCCAACGGTCTAGTGGTAACCCATAACTTCTTTTCGATCTGTTCGGAGCGGCGGTTGAACGGGTATATCGGTTCCAACGGCTATATTGCTTCATCATGGCGAAGTATTCTATGTCGTTGTTCTGATATCTTGGCGAAGCTCCAGTTCTACAATTATTCTTGCTGCGAAGTGTCCTCTAGAACCTCTTGTAACCTTACAATATTAGCCCCTTTCTTTCTTAACTTCCTAGCCTTCTTCCCAGTGATTTTCATCTCAATAATGATTTTACCATTCTGATGTTTATCTTCTATGGTCTTAGTTACTTCGCGTTGTGGAAAATATTTCTTAGGGTTCCTTGATAATACTTCTTTTGTATCAAAAATAGGTAACTTGATCTTCTGTGGATCCTCAAGTGTTCTCTTAGCTTCGACATCGAAGGTACTAATATTAAATATCTATGATCTTCTCTTCAGTTCTTCAATCAAGTGTGTGATCCTTCTAGTCATAAAGTCTTTTAACTCCTACTTCTTATGTTCCAAAAATTTATCTTCTTCTCTTCGTCTAGCCTGTTCTCTATCAATCCAAGGTTTTCCTATGAGCATGGTAAACAGGGCGTTGTCCTCAACAAATTTAATGATCTCAAATTCTTCCTCTGTCAAAGTTCCATTGACAGTCATAGGTATCCGGGCGAGCCTTCCACATAGGTTTACTAGCTTTCCTCTGAAGAAACTTGTTCCTCCTATGATGCAGGAGCATCCATACGTCATCAAGCGAGCCAGCGCGCACGGAGAAACATCATACAGCTGGACAGTGCCAGCGCGCACATTTTGAAATGCTTTGGAGATTGTTGCGCCGTCGTTTGGATGAGGCATTCAAAGCCAAGCGCAGTTGTATTGTATTAGT